>ML268099.1:34134-59702 GCA_005239495.1 Nicotiana undulata
ATATATATATATATATATATATATATATATATATATATATATATATATATATATATATATATATAAAATTTATCTAGACCTTATATAATTTATACTGTGGAGCATCGTATTGAGAATGATAACAAGTTGCATACTGAGAGGGTTCATCGAGTTTTATTCCACGCCGTCGATGGCATTCTCATCCGCCTCATCAACAGCGGAGAACGGTGGATCACCCGTGAAACCAGAAAATGCTCGTGCCGTGACAGAGCCCCAAACTCTGAAAATACTTTAGACCCATTGCACTTGCTGCCACACGGCTCTCGTTAACGAAGGGCCACGTCTTCCATTTTCTTGGATCCATTATTGCCCAAACAATTTCCAAATATTTACAATAAACTCAGCGTCACAAAACCACAAAGAAACGGTCATTTTCGTCATTTCCGTACTGAAATATCTACTTTTCATTTCAAAGCTTCCCCACTTTTGAAAATTCCAACTCCATTATTCCTCCTTCACTCATTTGAACAGTCCATCATCGGACATGGCCGTAGTAGTCGGAAACATAGCACTAATACTGGACGGAACTCACGTGACCACCCCACGTGCTGCTGTCGTGTTACCAGATCGCAAAACAAGAGACGTTCTTTTGAACTTTTTTGTAAAGAAAGACCCATGTCAGAATCAAAGCATGTACACTTGTAGTGGTTTTGAAAATGAGAAAGATAGAGTAAAACCGAAAGTGGGTTTTAGAGGAAAAGTGAATTCGAAAGTGGGTGCTGTGGATTATGAGAATTTAAGTGATGATGAGAATGGAAATGGGTTTGAGGATGAAGGAGAAAGTGGAGAAGAGATTGATTGGGAGAAAGAGATGAGGAGGAGAGTGAAGGAGATAGAAGAGATGACGGAGTTGGAGAAGAAAGCTGAGGAGTTGCAGAATCTGGTCGATGAGAAGTTTGGCGAGGAAGGTGAAAGTAGCGAAGAGACTGAGGAGGAGAAGCGGGAGAGAGTTCGAAGGGAGCTCGAAAAGGTCAGGCTTTGTTATAACAATCCATCTTTTGATTGTATTACTGGGTTTTTTATATTGGTGATGTTTGCACTAGGTTGTGCACTAACCGATTGAGTACCTGTCCATCTAGGTTTAGGCAGGCAATAAGAGATCACCTAATGAACTAAAGGAACCTGAAAGTTGTATCGGAAACAGGATTTTCACCAAAGGGATTCAAAAAATAAAAAAAGAAGAAGGTAAACACGCGAAGAAGCTAAGAGGATTCAACATCTACTTATGTGTATATGCAAAGAACTTTAACTTTATATATAGTTATACAAAATGTAATTTTCGGGCAAAGGGGGTTTGGCTGAACCCCTTCCGCCCACCTAGCTCCGCCCCGGTCCATAAGATGCTTTCTCTCTTCATATTATGCTTACCTGGTTTAGGTATTAGCACTTGGAGATGAATAGCTATTGAAGCAACCAATAAAAGGAGCAGTGTGGCCTTTTCTGATGTACTAGTGATAGTCTTATTCATCTTTCGTCTAGGTTTGATTAACTGCTAATTTAATTTTGAAGCATGGTAGGCAGGGAGCAAAAGAAGGGAAACTAAGGTGGGTAACATACGATTGCAAAATTGTATCTGGAATAGCATAAATGAGAGAGCTATTTCAGAATCCTCTGTAGCACCACATTTTGTAGTGCATCAGTGGCTAAAACCTATTTTTAAGTAATTGGGAATGGTTTTCTAATTTGAGTAGGTATTTATTTGCAACCAAGAAACTCTGGAAGAGCTGAAATCTGCTGAAAAATTACTCTTAACAATTATTATTGCATATATATTTCACTTGCATGCTTCGTAAAATACTTACTGTTGTATGTGGTGAAACTTTGTCGTGAATCGTGATGATGTTGATATGGGTGAAATTATCTTTTAAATGACTTGCTTGACATTCGGGTTTCATAAAAAATGTCAGATCCTTTAAATTATCATTTTTTTTATTTTGGTTTGAAATTTAGGTGGCAAAAGAGCAATCAGAACGCAGAAAAACTGCTCAATTAATGTTTGATTTGGGCCAGAAGGCTTATGGGAAGGGCATGTATGGACGTGCAATAGAGTTCCTCGAGGGTGCTCTTACTATCATTCCTAGACCAACCTTGTTCGGTGGAGAGGTTAGTGGCGACCACTTCCTGAATAACCACACACAAGATGTGCTAATTTTTGTTCTAAGCCTAATTGCTTTTGCAAATTGAACTTTCAGATACAAATATGGCTTGCTATGGCCTATGAAGCTAATAACCGCCATGCTGACTGCATTGATTTGTATAAGCAATTAGAAAGGAAACATCCCAGTATCAGCATCCGACGTCAAGCTGCAGAGCTTCGCTATATACTGCAAGCACCTAAGCTGAAGATATCTCAAGAAGAAATGGTCACCATACCACTAATTGGTTCTAGCTATGATAGGTAAGTTCCAGTCATGCAATATTATATTGCATATGTTAGCTTATTAAGATAGTATCAATTACTTGCCTCTACGCAGCGGGTGTGATAGGAAATCAATATGGTTCGCTACTGTTGCGTTTGTTTTAATATGATAATGACTTAAGCATAATGTTACTAGCTAGCATCAATATAATTGTAACAATAACGTAATTAAAATCGTTTGTGTTCGTTTGCATGCTACTTTTAGCATCCATGGATCGTCAATATAATTGTAACAATATGATATGTACAAGTTAAAGCATAGAAGTAGCAGAGCAGTTGAACAATTGAAGTCTTTTAATGTACTATTCTGCTATGTACCCTCTCTCCTACCTCTCTTGCCAACAAATGTGAAATCTTATTGTGGAAGTGGATAACAAAGGTTCACTAGTTAGGAATGTGACTACAGATGATTAACGAGAACTTTATCTGACTCTTTGGATGAGTAAACTATTTAGGGCTTGTATTCTCCCCCTCTGGGGTAGGGGTAAGGTCTGCGTACACTCTACCCTCCCCAGACCCCACTGGTGTGATGTTACTGGGTTGTTGTTGTTATTCTCCTTCTTCCTTTCCTTCTCTCTTTCTTTCTTTCTTTTCTTTTTCATTTCTCATTTTGAAGTATTTGGTTTCATGGTTGAGGGCGCCTTTTCCCGGTAGGACCTTTGGAATCTCTTCTTTCTTCTCAAATGAATACGGGTACCTTTTAATGCGAAGTAGATTTTCAGCTCCTAATGTGCCAGTTTTTAAGGGGTATGATCAGATTTGAGACCTTTCTAAGAAACTGAAGCTTGTTTTAGATAGTCTTACTAGTTGTATTGTAGACAAACCTACTGAAATTAGAAATTGATTGAATGAAACATATTAGACTCATTTACCCCTGGAAGAAGCCTAGCAGTAACTAAACAACATTAGTATAGTATATGATGTCACGATCCAGTGTAACATGTATCAGCAGGTTGTAACACGTTAATATGGAGTTCTGAGCATATTGATTTAACATATACAAATGATGAATAGGTGGGTAACATTGTTTTCTTCTTTTTACTAAATATTAGGCTGTTTACTCATTTTCGCTTCTTTGGGGACAGTTCCTTTCATGATAGCATTCGTGTGAAGTAATTCTTTTAAGCATCATGCGGTTAGAGGAACTCATGCTTCCTGTGGGTGAGTGGTTCCAAGAATAGTTGAAGATCAGTGCGAAATTCCCTTCATTTTTTCCTGTGCCTCTTTGTGCAGTTATGCTGGAACATGGACTGACAAAAACAAGGACAAAGATGAAAGACAAAGTCGGTCAACAACAAATCAGCTTCCATCAAGCAGGGACTGGTTGGGGGACTTTATGGTGTGGAAACCAGCAGTTGGTATGGAGAATAGCCAATCATTCTGGGCAGTTTTAACAATATGGATAGCTTTGGTTGGAGCTGCACTCTTTTTTCAAAAGTGAAGTATATGCAAGTAAAGATGTTTATTGTCTAGCTTTCTATTCTTTATTGGTATAGGCTGATGTGTATTGCCATTCTAATGTCTGTTGTATATTACCATCTTTAATATGATTATTAGCAAATATTGATTTTGCCATGCACTGGAGTTTGCATTTATCTTCTGTTTGCATGTTTTATGGTGTTTTCTTTCTCCTCTGGCGCGGGCTAAAAATGAAAAAAATCCTCTTTTTTTTTTTCCTTCCAAATATTAGATTCCTGTGTGAATATTGAAAGAATTGACATAAATGCAAACAGTGATACTTGTTCTCTATAGTCTTTTGTGGCATTCAGATTAAACAGGCAGTATAATATCAATTTGGCCTGCACTCAGCTAACAAGGTTTCCCCCATTTTCTTTAGCCTCCGAGTCTCCTCCCCATTGTTTTATCCTGTCTCTGGCAAGGGAAGCCTGTACCAGATAACCAAAGTGAAAATATAAAAAATCTTCACATTGTCCGTGTATATAACTTGAAAAAATAACAGAGTCTGATTCTTGACGTGTGCCTTACCTCCTTGTTCCAATTAGTTCGAAGGACCATCATGATCAAGACACCAGTTTGAAGAGTCATACCTGCTAGCATCCCATACCAGATTCCCTAAGAATTTCATGCACAACATTTAAATAACAATGTCTTAGAATTATACGAATCTTGGAGCTAATATTTACACTATTAACATTTTTTCCCCCAAGTGAGGTAAAGGAACTCATACCTTAACGCCAATGTCAAGGAGGAAGCCAAGTATGAGACCTATGGGAATACCAAACAAATAGTAGCAAGCTATGTTCACATATGCAACATATGCTTGCCACCCTGCTCCAATGGCCACCCCTGCAATTACCAAGTGACCAACCTTCACGCTTAGACCATCTAACAATTGTATATATCAATCAACCACGTCTCAAATTAGCTACGCTCGGTTAATTAATATATATATATATATATATATATATATATATATATATATATATATATATATATATATATATATATATATATATCTTGTACAACCAATCTGACAAATATATTATCCAATTTTTAATTTATTGTACCACTCATTAAGCTAATTTTGGTACCAAAAATAGCTTCCGACCTATATATCACAGAAAAAGACCCGAAAATGCTGAATCTGGTCATGGAAAAACAAATAGGCTACCATGTCAGCAGCTCATTACTTAATATAATATCTTAAAAACTAAAAACTCAATTTTGTAATCACTTATAAAAAATTCCATGGTGCCAAACAGTGAGAGACACCAGATATTAGGACGTTAGTTGAAAAATGAATTCTTTTAAATGGCGTCATTTGCGTATATTTAATTTAATGACTTTAGCGCGATAAATTAAAAGGGCTGAATACATAGACAACCCCTTAAACTTGCACTTATTTTTCACTTAGACACTTATACTAAGACCTATACCTATTAGACACCTAATGTTGTACAAAATGTGTCTTTTAAACACAAATATGACAATTCCAACCCAAATGAAGTGTGTGCATATCACTCTCTTCTGACCTATCAACCAGAACCAACAAAATATTACATGTCAGCAAACAAAGAAAAGATATATAAAATATAAAACCGAAATAATCTGTCTAACGATCAGAGTCCTAAACACACTAGATCTCTTCTTTTATCGATCAAATAAAACAAAAGACACACATTCATGGAGTTGTACAATTTGCCATATTATGCTTAAGGTTATACACCACCAATCCTCAACTGGGCATAGAAGAAGAGAAGCCTACATACTTCAATTCCTCAAGAATTGGGGAAGAGGTCTACTGAAGAACTCAAAATTGAGTAAGTTGTTTTAGTTGAAGAAAGAAAGGCGAGGAAATCAAGGCTCTGTTTTATTGAATTAATGAATGGGTTTTGTTGAAGAAAAAGAGAAGGTGAGGAACAAGGTTATGTTTTGTGGATTTTCCATAGTGGTTGGTGTTGACCGATGTATTTGAAGCCAAATAATCTAATAGGTATCAACTCAACTTGTTATCACCGTCGAATTCTGGAAGCGAAAAACCATGGCCGCCCAATTTGGCATATGCTCAGATAATTACATAAGTTAATGCGGTAAAAAGGAACAAGCTTTTCGAGTGAGGTGGTGGTAGGACAGCTAGATCTGAAGAAAAAGGGAAAAAATAGTTGACTTGGTCGATATAGCCGGAGAAGAGAAGAATGTAGGTTAAAAAAGATGATCGCTTATTTTTTCGGCAAGAACTTGTGCTTCCGGCAGGATAGTGTAAAATTAATGCTTTTACGCTTGAGGAAGAAGTGAGTACCACACGTTTTTACACATTAGCAAAAAGTGTTTAAAAGACACATTTTTTTGCAACATTAGGTGTCTAATAGGTACATGTCTTAGTATAAGTGTCTAAGTGAAAAAATGGTGCAAATTTAAGGGGCCGCCTATGTATTCAGCCAATTAAAAGTTAGGTGACCATGAAATTAATTATCCCAAATCTTCTAATATTCGTCCGCTTTATCATCCAATAAAATAATTGTGCAAAAAAGATCAAAGAGAAGATTGAAAGAACAGAAAAGTTGAGTACCAGAAAGAGTAGGTTGAATACTACTAACAATAATGGTGACTGCTAACATAGGTGTGAGCTCATATACAACCTGCTGGACTTCCTCACTATTTGAAAACAATGGAGGATACCAACTCCGAGACAAAAGTAGAACCAACGAGAGGAAGACACCGGCTAAAAGAGAAGTGATGAAGGCTATTATTACTGAAAATTTTGCAGTTCTTGGATGCCCTGCTCCTAGTTCATTTGATACTCTCACGCTGCATCAAATGATAACAATTTTAAGGGTGTTTCTTGCTCTAATAACAAATTGCGAATTAAATGACAATCATTATAACCTAAGTGGGATAATATGTATACACACACCTTATTGCAACATTGAACCCAAGTGCCACCATGAACGTCCAACCTTCTATATTCATGCTGCAATAATTGAATTAACATCAACTTAACCATAAAAGAGAAGAAAAAAAAAGAAGAATGAAGAACAAAGAAACTTAATTGCCCAGCCCCATGCCCATATATGTGCATATGGTAGTCATTAGTGGCATTAGGATTTCAATAAGCAATATTAATCTATTTATCAAATTGGGGTATGGAGAGCATACATGGAACCCTAGTTGAAAGCAAAGTTCGGGACCAACAAAGAGAATGGAGAAAATGAAAAAATTAAATTATTGTCACTATAGGCGACTGCTTTATATACACAGTTAGCTAACTAGTAAGCCAACAATCTCTATTAACTATCCGTTAGATATACCAAAAAGCCCTTGTAGCCACGTGTCAAGTGACTTCTTCTTTAATAGCCCCCTCAAGCTAAGTGGTGCAAATACATTAAGTACACCAAGCTTGAAAATCAAGTATTCATATTGTATGTTGCCAAGTCCCTTTGTCAACTGATCTGCTGATACCGGGTATTGATATACTCAATCTTCACCATGCCCTTCAGAATTTTCTCCTTGATAAGGTGACAATCTATTTCAATGTGCTTCGTTCTTTCATGAAAAGTTAGATTTGTAGGTATCTATATGGCTATTTTGCTGTCAACATGGATATGAACGGATAGTTTCACCTCAATCCCAACTTACTTTATTAATCTTAAAAGCCATGTTAGCTCTGCAACTATAAAGACAAGGCTTCTACACTCTGCTTTTGCATAGCTTCTAGACACTATGGTCCGCTTCTTTGACTTCCAAGAAATCAAATAATATCCTAATTTTGATGAAGAATTCTGACACTGACTTCCTAGAGTGTGGGCAAGCTGCTCAGTCAGCATCACAAAATGATGTCGCAATTCCATTGTTGCAACTTGACAACAACATTTTTTGTCCTGGTCTTTGTTTACATATCTAACCAACCTTCAAGTAGCATCATTGTCAGACTTCTTAGGTTGCTGTAGGAACTGGCTAAGAGTCCACTCACCAAATGCTATTTTAGGCCTGGTTATTATAAATTATAATAACTTCCCAATTAATCTCTGATACATTCATATATCATGCAACAACTCATCTCTGGTGCAACTTGATGCTCCTACATGACCATCAAATTACTTAGTAGTAAGCTTGGTATTGACTTCACGTGGAGTCCCAGCTGGTTTAGATGCTGCTAGTCCCAGATCACATATCAGCTCTAAGGCATATTTTTTATAATGCATCAACAATCCATCTTTACTCTTTACAAACTCTATTCCAGGAAAGTACCTTATCTCTCCTAAATCTTTCATCTTAAATGCTTGTTGTAAGGTTAACTTTGTACTCTCTATAAGTTCTAAATGACTACCTGTAATCTACATATCGTCTACATGTACCAAAATTGCTATAATATTGTTGCCAGTCTTCTTCATAAATAGTGAATAGTCATGTTGAATAAAAGCAAAGCACAAAAGAACTTCTGAAATCTTAGCATCATACATAGCTTCTATGAGTCTGCATATCTCTTCCCTAACTCTAAAATTCATGAGGTGATTCCATATAAATTTCATCAAGCAAGTTTATAGGAATGCATTATACACATCTATCTGATAAATATGTTAATGTTGTGCAACTACAATAGGTAAGTTGGTCTTTATTGTTACTATTTTTACAACATGCGAAAAAGTCTTCGAGTAGTCAATCTCTTCTCTTTGACTATATCTTTTTGTCAATATTAGTCTTGCTTTGATCCTTTATACTTCACATATGGACTTGTACTTCACGATATATACCCACTTGTAATTTTTTCTATTGGTAAATGAACTACATCCTAGGTGTGATTGCTCTTGGGAAGCAATATCAGATTGCATAACCTCAACTCACCTCGGGTCCTTGATAGCTTTAGCATCGAATGATGGCTCCACAATAGAAAGTAAAGTTGCTATGTAAGCTTTATATGACGGTGCCAAGGTCTCATAAGTCATATAGTGAGAGAAAGTATAGGGATCATCTTGATAAACTAGCAAGGTAACAAAGTCTTTCATCAGTAAAAGAGGATTTATATTCTTGGAATTTCTCCTCAGAGGAACCCCATGGAGGAACCTCAGAAGAAAGCACAAAATTTTGAGGCATGAGATCATTTTGAGGAACAAAAAGTTGATAAAAGCGAGGATGTTCTAGCTCATCAGCATTAGCTTTTGGCACATTAGCATTAACTACAACACTCTCATCAACATCAGTTGCTAGGTTGATATCAAGATCCACATGAGAATCACTAGTGCTTTTTGCATCATCAACAGACTATAAGGATAGTCTTGTTTAAGACGAAGAGTCTGATTCTTCTTCATCAGGCACTACACCTTGTTCAGCAAGACCTGAACTGGCAATAGTTCACTTTTTGAAGCGGAACACATTTTCTTTGAAAGTAATGTCCCTATTAACAAAGAAAATATAATTAGTTAAATCAAGGAGTATATAATCATTTTGAGTTTCTAAGTAGCCCATTACGATTGCAGGAATTTCTCTAGACTTGAACTTGTCAGCCTCACGGGATATCTTAGCATAACACAAGCACCCCAATACCATCGAGTTCCTTACCACCTTCACCTTCCTATTAAAGAGATTATAAATATAAGGAAATCGAGGAAAAATATAGCAGAGCATTACAGATCCTTGATCATCTTAGATACTGAAAGCAGAATATATTTTGGATCAAAGATCATGTGATTTATGGGGCTTGTGTCAACTATCTATTCTTCATGAGGAATATCATTTGCTTACTCTTCTCCCTCTTAGCAAAGCATTCACCATTACCAACAGAGGATTAGACCTCAGTAACCACACTATAAGTATTTGCCTTGTAGGACCAACTCTCTTTTCTTCTTTAGTTAAAGTCAGGAAGATACCCTGACTTTTCTCTTTTTTATGGACTTCCATTTTATAAATTTCAAATTGAACACTGAAATTCTTTTTAGGTTTCTAATAATTACTAGTCATAGTAGTAAAGAGTGAGGTGGATTCATAATGGCATTAGGTGCAAAAGACTTAACACTAGTATTTGCAACAATTAATTCTCATACTCTCATCCCTCATAATCATAACATAAGCATGATTAATAGAGGGTATATGAGCCATCAACATAATCTAACTTCTAGATTGGGAATGGATTCATTCAACCTTATTAAAAATTGAAATAACGTCTGACTCACATATGTACTGCATAATCTCTCGATTTCACACAATTGCAACCACGAGAAGGTACTAGAGTCTCAAACTCATCCTAAAGGTCGTTATACCTCGAGTAATAAATGGATATAGATAATGTACCTTGAGTAGGAGTGGATCTATCTTTGTGTAAATATAAAGTCTTGGGGGCAATAACTTTGTCAAAGCATTTATGAAGATCTATCCAGACCGCCTGAGCACCGTTTCTATAGACAACTCTAGTAATTAGCTCCTTTGACATAAAATTCATCAATCACGCACGACCTATTGTTAGCTTCAAGGTTTCACGTTTTAATTTTGATGATAACAAACCAACACAATTATTAATCAAAGAATATTTACGTATGGTAATCTTATTTTTGTACAAGTTTATTCAAGAAAGAAAATGTTGGTAAAGATCCAAACAAATATGGGAAGAGAATATTATGGGAAGGTGAATATCAAATACATGGAGCACTGATCGTCTACATGGAGCACTGGTAGCCTACGTATTGGAAATAGGCTATTGGTGCAAACCTCTCATGGGTTATTCATGCAAGCTGTGTAGTAGGGCAATGCAAATAATATGGCCATTCATCAACCGATTCATGGAATCTACGGATATTATGGATGGAAAGTTTTTCAACATCTTGAAAGGAAAATTGCTAGAATCGTGGAGAAGATCTATTATTTAGTGGAAGAAAAATACTTTATGGGAAAGATACTACAAGGCCAAGGAAAAATATATTTTCTATGAAAAGAAAATATATTATGGATGTAGTACAATCTATATTATAGAAAGACATTATTTTCTAAGATCAAGAAAGGAATATTTTCAATACAATGGAAGAAGAATATGTTTTTTATGGAAAGAAAATATATTATAAATGTAGTACAATCTATATTATGGAAAGATAATATTTTCCAAGATCAAGAAAGGAATATTTTCAATACAATGGAAGAAGAATATATTTTCTATGGAAAGAAAATATATTATGGGTGTAGTATAATCTTATTATGGAAAAAGATTATTTTGCAAGATCAAGAAAGGAGTCAAAGATTTATTAAGATCTACCACAAAAGGAAAGAAGTACAAGCAAGGCAAAGAAAGAGAATCTCATCAGTATCTAATCTTTAAAGGAAAGAGAATCATGCTTACATTGAAAGAAAGACAATTCCTCCAGTACATATGAAAACATCCAAGTTCATATGAAGACTTGATGGCTTACATGGAAAGAATCTTTTTATACAAAAGGTATTAAATAATATGGCCTTGATTTTTGGATTGTAAAGGAAAAGATCTCAAAGTGAGATCAAATCTGTACAAGATTGCTATTCATTTGTGCTCAAGGAAAGAGTAGTTACTCTTTCAGCATCAGACTTAATCGAGGCAAGGATCGAGATCAAATTCAAAAGAGCAAGATGCAGTAAAGAAAAGTTGGAGCAGCAGCAAAGGAAATCCTTTTCCAAAATTAGAAGACCGCTGCAACGGTTAGAATATTCAACGACCAAGTATAAAAGAGAAAGCACCCGCAACAACATACTTACACAACATTCTATACAATTGTCTATCCAACTACAAGTTCTTTATTCTACTCTTAACAAGCATTGTAATTTACTTTAGTAGATTTACTGTGTACACAAAAGAGAGAAGAAAGACAGAAAAATATTGGAGAGACAGTGTGTTTGAGAGGTTGTGTCATTGTTCGTTTCTTTGGTGAGCGAGTGAAAACTAAAGGGTCGTTGTTGGTGAACCGAGTGAAAACCAACTCTTGTTCGTTGCTGGTGAGCGAGTATAAACCAATCCTGTCAACGTTGGTGGTGATCGCATAAAATCACAAAGGATGTACTCAATTCAATTTACAAAAAGCTCTAAAAGACAACACTCTTGCAACCCAAGAGGACTGGATTAGGATACCACATTGGTTCCGAACCAGTATAAAATTTCCTGGTGTCATTTACTTTATCGCTCTCATTTTATGTTCTGTTCCTTTACTATTTATTGTGATTAACACTTGTTTAAATCGAAAGGACTAACAGTTCTGTGCAGGCTGTCTCCACATAAGTCGACTAGATCTGAAGAGTAGTCGACTAGAAATTTAAAAAAGGCTAAAATTCCCCCCCCCCCCCCTTTTGTACTTTCACCTATAAGCCCTAATCTTCAATTGGTGATAGCCCGATCTCAAGTCGATCTTCGAGAATACCCTGGCACCCTGAATCTGATCTAACAAATCATCAATACGAGACAATATATACTTGTTCTGGAAAGTGACCTTACCTGTAATTAATATCCACCCTCTTAGAAATACCATTCTTCTTCACAAATAACAACATCACACCCCATGGAGAAATACTTTGTCCTGATGAACGCCTTATCCAAAACTCAGACAACTGCTCCTTCTAACTCTTTTAACTCAGTTGGAGCCATATGAATTGCAACACTCTCACTAGTACCATAATCTTTTTTGAGTTTCTCCTTCACTGAGTACTATCCAAAAAACCTAGGTTGTCTCATCCCATGAGTGCGATCTTCATCGAGCGACTCTAAAGAGAATAATTCCCCGTTTCAGTCAATTGAACAGAGATCAGAAGAGATCCACTCGTATCAGAAGCATAGAAATTAAGTGGATGATTGTGACTGAGTTTAACCTCAAATTTATCGTCTTCAACTATGCCCGACATTGTTATCCACCACGAGCAATTAACTTTGAGAGCAAAGAAAGATGAAACCCCACACACAAAAGAGATCGAGAAGAAACCGCCATTGAGTAGAGCTAGAATCCCAAGGCCAAAGGCTCTGATACCATGTCAAATTGTTGAATTGAGAGCAACATAGAATCTTATTTGAGAGCAAAGTTAAAAACCAACATAGAGAGAAAATGAGAAACTTAATTACTTCCACTATGCAGCTACTTTAAATACGCAATTAGCTAACTAGTTAGGCAATAATCTCTAATAACTAACCATATGTTAAATTGGCCAAATAGCCCATGTAGCCACCTGCCTCATTCTCAAATACTCACTCCTTCTTTAACACTATTACAACAATTCGACTTGTAGTAAATTTGGTCATTTAAAATTATATTATGAAGTTTTTAAGACTTTACATTTTGTCCTAAATAAATGACACATTTTAACTTTATAAGATTCTTGGTTGGTGTTTGATTGTTGTGTGTGTATATATATATATATATATATATATGTGTGTGTGTGTGTGTGTGTGTGTGTGTGTTCTCTTTTAGAACACATAAATAATTAAAGAGCTTTTTTTTCTTTTCGAAGCGACACAAAATATGAGCTAGTAATATTTAAGGGGATATAACAAAGTTAAGCCTAGTTTATATACGGGAAAAACCGGGGGTAACCTATACGGGGTAAAAATAAGCAAATGCACGATTACACGGGGTGGGATTCAAAGCCGGAACGACTCGTACTAAGTTCCGAATGGAGTGGTCGCCACCGGGCTTGATAAGACATCTATGATCCCGAAAGAAGCTCCGAGACCTCGAAAGACACGATAACGGTTATCCACCACCAACAGAGGGTTGCGATATACGCACCCCACCGGATATCACGCTATAGATCTTGGCTCGTATCAGTAGCGGATCAATGATTAATGAAAAAGATGATTTTTTTACCTTTCAATTGTATTAGGGGTGAAACTCTCCTACTATATAAAGTGGAATAGTTTTTATTGAATGGACACATTGTAAAACACATATCAAAGGAATACAATTTCATTTTTACTGCTCTCTAACTATAGCAAAATTGTTGCTTTACTGTTCGTTGTTCATTCTCTATTGGCTCCGAACCGAGGGCCCGATTGAGGGCAAAACTATTGTCCAACCCAAGTTCAAGTTCGTTCATAGCATTACAACTGGTTTGATTATTTGTTTTATCTTTCATTGATTTATCTAACATCCTCAATAACTTGTATTGAATCAATCCACATATCCTTAAAACTGCGTATAAATTTAATTGTTATCTATTTTCAGGGTAAACACTTTGGTGCCCACCGTGGGGCTAAGGATAATAATGGTGGTTTGATATAAATCTCCATAACACACTCTATTATTCACTTGTTCTTTAAGGTCTCAATTTCAGGTCTACTAAAAAATGTCAAATTCTTAGTCTGCTTACTTGAACGTTGATGATGGGACTGACCATCATGGAGAAAATAACAATATGATACCTAGCAATGAGGTGCCCCTGCTGATCCCAACGGGATCACAGTCCCTGTCGATGTTAACTCACTTGTGTCCATCGATGCCAACCTCCCTACTGACCCCAAAAACACCGTTCGCGGAGGAGCCTGACCAATGACTCAAGGAGCACCTGAAGGCGAAGGCGACGGGGTCAGTCTACCATTGATCTTCGAAATGCTGCAGGCTCAACAGGCGGCGATGGCGCAACGAAAAAACCAAAGTTGCGCCCCCAGTAGAGTTGAGCCCGAACTCCCCCGAGAAAACACCCTAAGAAATGAAAATGTCACCGAAAGGCCGAGCGAAGCTGAGTTCGGTGTCATCCCTGAAGTAATGAAAATGTTAGAGGTATTAACGAAACAAGTAGAATCTGGTAAAAAGAAAATCGAGGCAAACGACAAGAAGGTAGAGACATATAATTCTCGGGTTGATTAAATCCCAGGAGCACCTCTAATATTGAAGGCCCGAACTCCAAGAAATTTGTCCAAAAGCCTTTCCCTCTTAGCGCGGCACCGAAACTAATCCCGAAGAGGTTTCAGATGCCCGATATTCCAAATAACAAAACCACGGATCCAAATAAGCATATGACCTCCTACACATGCTCCATCAAAGGCAATGACTTGGAAGACGACAAAATCGAGTCAGTGTTATTAAAGAAGTTTGGGGAAACTCTGTCAAAAGGAGATATGATATGGTACCACAGTTTGCCCCTAAATTTCATTGATTTATTCACTATGCTCGCAGATGCTTTTGTGAAGGCTCATGCTGGGGCCATCAAGGTCGAGACCAGAAAATCGAACCTTTTCAAGGTTAAGCAAAAGGACAACGAGATGCTCAGGGAGTTCTTATCGAGGTTTCAAATGGAACAGATGGACCTACCTCCGGTTCTAGACGGTTGGGCCGTTCATGCATTTACTCAGGGACTCAACCACCGAAGATCCTTGGCTTTGGAGCAACTGATACAAAACGTGGTAGAATACCCGTCGGTAACTTGGGCCGACGTCCACAACAGGTACAAGTCCAAAATTAGAGCTGACGATGACCAACTCGGAGCCCCTTACGAGTTTACCCTATCAGAACCGATAATAGACCTAAGAGAATCGTCGATCATGAACCAAGGCCGGTACGAGATCGGTATAAACCATATAGTGCAAACCGAAAGGGAAACGAGTTCGGGCGCAACTCTACAAGAAATGAAAAGAGAAGCAATCGAGGGCCTAATAACCGAGCCCTGATGAGAAAAAGTGGTTTTGACAGGCCGCTCGGGGGGAGGGAAGCTCCAAGATTGTCAGAGTATAACTTCAAATACAAGCATCGTATTGGCCATCAGACGCATCAAGGAGACAAAGTGGCCTCGACCATTGCAATCCGACCCTATCCAGAGAGACCCTAACCTAATGTGCAAGTATCATGGCATGCAGGGCCACATGATCGAGGACTGCCGACGGCTGAGGGAAGAAGTTGCACGATTTTTTGATAACATGCATCTCCGGGAATTCCTGAGTGATCGAGCCAAAAACCACTTCAAGAACAAGGACTCCAACAAATAGGCCGACCAAGAAGAACCTCAACACATCATCAACATGATCATTAGAGGGGTCGATGTCCCTCAAGGGCCCGTGAAAAGCGCATAAAAGTATCCATCTTGAGGGAGAAGCGCACCTGAGCTTATATCCCGGAGGGAGCCATTTCATTCAGTGATGAGGATGTCGAGGGCATCGTGCAACCTCATAATGATGCATTGGTAATATCCGTACTTATAAACAAATCCCGAATCAAGCTTGCGTTGATTGATCTAGGCAGCTCGGCCATCATCATTAGATCAAGTGTCGTAAAATAGTTGGGGCTACCAGATCAGATAGTGTCGGTGGTCCGGGTGTTGAAAGGATTTAAATAACTTTGCCAACAAATACCACTGGGACAATTTAGGATACCAAAATTCTATGTGATCGAAAGATACATGAGGTATAACACCTTATTCGAAAGGCCTTGGGTTCACAACATGAGGGCAGTACCCTCGACATTACACCAGGCACTGAAGTTCCTTACATCGGGAGGAATCAAGACAGTTTACGGAGAGCATCCAAATGTAAAAGAAATGTTCACAGTCGACGAGGTGATTTCGATGCCCGTGCTCTCGACATCAACCACAGAGCCGACTAGGAAGGAAGAACCTAAATAGTAATCATGGATACCGGCCCTGACCAAATCGGAAGAGCAAGGAGCAGGCGAGGATGATGATTATGGAGTCCCTAGGTCGTTCATCACCCTTGATGATTTTGATGCCACTAAATCAACGGTCGAGGAGCTGGAGCAAGTCATATTGATCGAACACTTTCCCAATCAGAAAGTATACTTGTGCACATGGTTAATTCCCGAGCTCAAGAAAAAACTCATTGAATAATAGCTAACATATATTGTTTCCCTTGGTCCCATATTGATATGACAGGGATCCCGCCGGAGGTGACCAGTCATAAGCTAAGTTTGGACTTGAAGTTCAATCTGATTAAGCAGAAAATGAGACCACAGTATGAGGTCAAGCACACCTTCATCAAGGACGAGGTATCTAAACTCCTTAAAATAGGATCCGTTCGGTAAGTTAAGTACCCGAACTGGCTAGCTAACATAGTGGTAGTATCCATAAAGGGAAATAAACTAAGAATGTGTGTAGATTACAAAAACTTGAACAAGGAGTGCCCTAAGGATTCTTTTTATTTGCCTGACATCGATCGGATGATCGACGTTACGACCGGGCACGAGCTACTCCGCTTTCTCGATTCCTATTTTCGGGTACAACAAAATTCGGATGGACCCGTGCGATCAAGAAAAGACTTCTTTTATCACTAAATTCGGCACCTACTGTTATAATGTAATGCCATTCGGATTAAAGAATGCTAGTGCCATCTATAAACTCCTAGTAAACTGAATGTTCAAAGAGAGGATTAGATATTCAATTGAAGTGTATGTTGACGACATGTTAGTTAAGTCCCTGCGAGTATAGGACCATTTGAAACATTTGCAGGAAACCTTTGACACATTGAAAAAATACGATATGAAGTTGAATCCTGAGAAGTGCGCATTCGGGGTCGGATCGGGAAAGTTCCTCGGATTCATGGTCTCCAATCGGGGGATCGAGATTAATCCTGACAAGATCAAAGTCATAGAAGACATCACTGTGGTGGACAACGTCAAGGTCGTTCAGAGGCTGACCAGGCATGTAGCCGCCCTAGGCCAGTTCATTCTAGGTCCTCAGACAAAAGCCATCGGCTCTTCTCACTGTTGAAAGAGAAGAATAATTTTTCCAGGAACCCGGAATGCCAACAAGATTTGGAAGAACTCAAACAATACCTTTCGAGTATGCCACTACTCCACACTCCAAAGGTGGTTGAGCAACTGTAATTCTACTTGGCGGTGCCTGAGGTGGCGGTAAGTGGAGTTTTGGTCGGGGAAGAGGAAGGTACGCAATTTCCTATTTACTATGTAGTAGAACTCTAGGTGTGGCCGAAACAAGGTATCCTCACCTAGAAAAATTGGCGCTCGCTTTGTTAATAGCCTCGAGAAAACTAAAACCGTAGTTTCAATGTTACCCCATATGTGTTGTAACCCCTTACCGCCTGAGGAACATCATGCACGAGTTTGAGATCTTTGGCCGATTTGTCAAATAGAACATCGAAATCAACGGGTACGATATCGTGTATCGACCCCAAATTGCCATAAAATCTCAAATTTTGGCCGACTTCGTGGCCAACTTTATGACGGCCTTAGCGCCCGAAGTCGAAAGAGAATTATTGTTAGCCTCAGGGATTACCTCGGAAATTTGGACCCTTTTTATGGACGGCCATCGAACGCAAAGGGGTTTGGGCTCGGCATCGTGCTGAAGCCTCCTACGAGGAATGTGGTTAGGTAGTTTACTAGAACTATAAAATTGACTAACAATGAGGCCGCGTATGAGGGCATGATTGCAGGCCCCGAATTGTCTAAAAGCCTTGGGGCCGAGGTGGTCGAAGTTAAGTGTGATTCCCTTGTTGTGGTAAATCAAGTCAATGGGATGTTCGAAGTAAAAGATGAAAGAATGCGAAGATATTTATACAAGTTATAGGTAACGCTGCAGCAATTCAAGGATTGTACCCTACAACACGTGCCCCGAGATGAAAACAGTGAGGCTGATGCTCTGGCTAACTTGGGGTCATCGGTTGATGACGATAAGTTAAGCTCGGGGATAGTGGTACAACTCATGAAGCTGGTAATAGAAGAAGGTCATGCCGATGTAAACTCCACGAGTTTAACCTGGGATTGGAGAAACAAGTACATAAATTACTTGAAGACTGGAAAATTGCCCTCGGATCCTAAAGAACTGAGAGATCTACATACAAAGGCTTCTAGGTTTAGCTTGTACGAAGGGGCTCTAATCAGAAGAACGTTCGATGGCCCATTAGCCATATGCTTGGGGCATGGAGATACCGAATATGTCTTGAGAGAACTTCACGAAGGCACTTGCAGGAACCATTTGGCAGCGGAATCTTTGGTTTGAAAATTAATTAGGGCCGGCTATTACTTGACTGACATGGAGAAAGGTGCGAGGACTATGTACGAAGATGCAACGGCTGTCAGAGACATGCACCGATGATCTATCAACCGGGAGAGATAGTCCATTCTGTCTTATCCCCATGGCCATTCATGAAATTGGGAATGGACATTGTCGGTTCCCTTATGTGGGCACTGGTAAGGCTTAATTCATATTATTCATGACCGATTATTTTTCTAAATGGGTTGAAGCTCAAGCGTTCGAGAAAGTCCAAGAAAAAGAAGTCACTGACTTTATTTGGGACCACATAATATGCCGATTCGGGATACCGACCGAGATCGTATGCGATAATGGAAAATAGCTCATCGGAAACAAGGTAAATAAGTTCTTCCAAGATCACAAGATTAAATACTATCAACACCTTACCACTCGAGTAGAAACGGGCAAGGAGAATCTACGAACACGACTATTCTCCAAAACCTGAAAAAGAGGTTGATTGATGCCAAAGGGAAATGGAAGGAAATCTTGCCCGAAGTCTGTGGGCGTACCATACGGCTTCAAAATCTAGTACCGGTGCCACCTTGTTCTCACTGGTCTACGGTGCCGAAGCCTTAATACCAGTCAAAGTGGGAGAACCGAGCCTTAGGTTCCAATATGAGGTGGAAGACTATGATCACGAGCCTGGAACTATTGGATGAAAGGCGTGAGGTCGCCTTAGTTCAGATGGTCGACCAGAAACAATGGATATAAAGATACTACAACCGAAGAGCCAACCTCCGGCACTTCAAGATCGGGGACTTGGCGTTGAGGAAAGTAACACTACACATCCGGGACCCGAACAAGGGGAATCTGGGATTGAATTGGGAAAGACCGTACCGAATTATCAGAATTACCGGTAAAGGATCATACAAACTCGAAACGAGAAATGATGTGCAACTGCCAAAAAATTGGAACGTGACACACTTAAAATAGTACTACTGCTAAGGCACGATCTCAACTACTCTTTTATCATGTTATAAATCAAACTAACACTTGAAGGCAATGCTCAAGAATGGATGTGGCTATTAGGTCTGAAAGCACGCGTTGAACTCTTTTTCCCTTGAACCGGTTTTGTCCCAAAATGGGTTTTTCGGCAAGGTTTTTAACGAGGCAACAGTAAAATGTGCTAACTTAGATTTGAAGGCTAGTCTCATACCTGATTCAATGGGCGTTCATTTTGCATCAACAGTATCCGATTGACCTCGAATATTGAGGGCCATCATCCCGGGGTTAAGGTTCTAAGCAAGAAAGTAAGGACACTTCGTACTTGAATAGATAAGGCTCGGTTGTTAGGATACATTGTAAGGGCCAAACGACCGTAAGAACCGTACCCACGTAGCCAACCTTAGCCATGATACAAATTTTTATCATGTACTTTACACATTGACATGAAAGAAAATTTCGCCTTACTATTATACTTTTTCTTGTCTCTTAAAACCCCGGATCCTAAGAGCCCAAGGGCTACCCCTACTCATATACTATCGATCTCAAGGGATACCCCTACTTAGAGACTATCGATCCCAAAGGTTACCCCTACTCGGCGACAATCATCCAAAAACAATTCGGACGAACCGGGCTACTAAATCCCGTTACGAACCCAAGGGCTACCCCTACTCATGGACTATCGAGCCCAAGGGCTACCCCTACTCGGGGACTATCATAGGATAAAAGTTCGGATGAACTGGGCTACTAGATCCCAGGAGCACCAAACCTATTGGACGGTGCCCAAAAACAAAAGGCTACGGCCGCCCAAAAAATGGCTTAGAGATGTCCGAAGCTCGTAGGGCTTTATAAACATTCAAAACCTGCTAAAAGGTTACCCTCGACAAAAGAACCATCTAAACTCACTTAAGCATCTTGAAAAAACTTCTGATCGCACCGAGATTTTAAAGCCTCGAGCAAACAAGGTTGCATCAAAGTCAGGCTCCATTCGAACTTTTGAAAAAACGGACGCCCTATAACTACATTGGATTGTACGCTAAGGCATTAGGAACATTGCAAGAATAGAATTTATTACAAGATGTTATAAAAGTAGAGACTCGGAATGCAAAAGGGGAAAATTTTATATATTCTTGAAAATACTTACAAAATCCCAACAAAAATGGCCTCAAAATAAACAAAAATGTACATAAGATAAAACCCAATAAAGTACTGAGGCATCTACGCCTGATCTTTACCAGGGCCCGATTCTTTGCCAGAACCGTCGAGCCTTCGGATTCCTCCGAACCCTTAGAACCCTCAAAGCCTTCGGCGTTTTCGGGCTCATAAAGCTTCTTCGCCTCAGCTTCGGTTTTTTTTGGCTTTTTCGCCTCGACTGCGGATTTTTTGGCTTCTTTGATCTTAACCGACATGTCAAAGCCTCGAGCATGGATCTCGTCGAGGTTCTCTCTGTGGGATAGCCGCTTCACATATTCAGCCTTTTCCTTCAGGTAGAATTCGACTGCCTCCACATCGGCCTTGTATTGGGCCACCATTTTGTCGGCATCAACGGAGGTCATAGCCAACTTGTACTTCGTTGCCTCATATTCCTTATTGAGGGCGTCCCTCTCTGTGACAACCAAGTTCAGTTGTGCCCGGAAATCATCATTCAGTTGAGACCACTTGTCAGCTTTATATTTTGCCACCTAGAGTTGGACCTCTACCGATGCCAGCTTCGCCCTTGCAGTTTCCTTTCCAAAGCCAGAAGGTCCATTCTACTTTTCCACCCATCGACCATGGCTTGGACCTCGTTCATCTCGGCTCGGAGTTGGTCAATCAGGTCGATCTTCTGTTGGACCTGCGAGGTTGTGTTGTTAGTCACCACGACCAGCTCCTCATTTATAACCTCAAAGACATTTTCAACTAGTTCCTACCTCAGGATCGAAGCCTCCTCATGATCCCTGTCCATCTTGGCCTGAAGACCCTTGATGGCTCCGTCTTGTTGCTCACTATGAAGCTTGAACATATCCTTTTTTCATGCCTGTTCCTTGAGGTTGAACTCGAGCTGGTTGATTTCCGAGCGATACCGAAGAAAGTTCTCATGGTGAAGCACCGGAGCTGGAACTAAGTAAGAAACATCAAAGGGAAACTTTAAGTGGTTCATAAGGGGAGTTTGAAGGTTATAGAACCTTACCCGGTTCAATGACTGTTGTACCTCATTGAAGAGACTCGACGTGCCCCACCTCGTTCATCTTTGACTGGTCCTCCTCAGTTACCAGGCATTGGAGGTAGCTGGCTACGCCTACCGGAGCGGATAGGACCCGAGCATCCTCCAGAACTGTGATAACGACCGTCCACTTGTGCTCGGGGTCCGCGCTCCGCCCAGGGAACTGCTTCACCAATCTTGGGATTGTTCTCATCCCGTCAGATCACGAAGGAACATCCTTCTTCGGTATCTCTAGGTGGCCCAGCTCGGAAGAATCTTCCGGTGTAGATGTATCTATGCTTTCGAAGAAAGAGTGGAGAGGGTCTTCTATACCTTCTGCCCCTTCACTTGATTTTTTTTGCCGGCTTGGGCCTCTTCAAGAATGGATTCGGTGTAGGAGGGCGTCTCCAACTATCTATCACATCGGTCGCCTCTTCGATACAGAAGCGGCTTCTCGGGAGGTCTCAGCCCCTGTCTCCATCTCGGCCTCTCGAATCGGAGGAAGGTCGGCCTCATGACCCTTCCTCTCGGTTGGCGCCTGCTCCCTGGCAAGGGTCGATCCGTGGGCAACAAAGATATCATCTTCTTCGGGCTCATCCCTGAGCCGATAAAGCAGATCGAAGTCGGGTACCCTGGACCTAGCATTCTTCCTAGGCTTGCGGGATCGAGTGGACGACCTTTTTTTTATCTTCACCTCGGACCCCTCCGAGCCCGAGAATTTTCTTTCCCATTCTTTTTTTCCTCCGCGGCAGCCCCAGGCTATCCCTTAACGGAGGGATCAACGAACATCGACGCATCCTCGCCCCCTTTCAGCGGCCTAAGTTCTGTGGTCTTAGGCAAACCTGTGAAGGAAAGAGAAATGATCAACTTTATGTATGTTCGGGGCACAATATTGACTATTCTAAGAAGATCATTACCATTTGAATAGGCCTCCCATCGGCCGTTCAAAAGCTTGCGCCACGAGCACTCAAAAAATGACATCTGCTTGCATCCTTCGATCCACTCCTTGAGCCAGGGGCCGCATTGGGAACCCGAGCAACAACTACACTGTCACAAACACTGGCGGTGAGAAGGGGAACAAAGAAAACTCGACACTTAAGGAAAATGCGGACTTATGAGATGCATTCCATTTATTGGGAATGGCAAAAAATCTAGAGAGATTAAATTTTCGGCCTTCACTCGAATGAAGTGTCCCTACCAGCCTCGGTCTCGGTCCTCATCGATGCTCGAAAAAGGGGCATTGTTGACATGGAGAGTGAGCTTGATAAGTCCCCATTGAAAACTTTGGGGACTGTATTCACAAAGTAATTCACAAAGTAATGGAGGAGGATCACGATCCCCCAAAGAGACGTGTAAGGCCCCGAAAAAATTTCGCTAAGTAATTTAGGATTTTGTGGTGCCAGGTAGGCTAATTATAATATTTTAAGTAATTTAGGATTTTGTGGTGCCAGGTAGGCTAATTATAATATTTTATGTGCTATTAAATGATGTATATCAATTGGATATGGTAAATAAGTGTATAAGTCATATAATAAGTAATGTGGGGTCTAATTGTGAAAACCCGTAAAATTTCTTGTTTAAAATAACACCCGAACAAGTCCCCAAGTGGTTATAACTGTAGAAACTCTTAAAACGGACTTAATTTGTGTAAAAGTACCCCGGAATTTGAAAGAATAAATTTACCAAAAATTGGGTGTTATGCGACGCACTATGCGGTCGCATAACGTGTATGCGGACCGCATAATGGTCGCATACATGGGAAGAATCACTGCCCAATTTGAGGACAACTATGCGATCCATTATGCGATCGCATTTTGGTTCTGCGGACCGCATAGTTGTCGTATTCTTGCCCTTTGATTTTTGTGAGGGAGGTTATGCGATCGCATAACGTTTATGCGGACCGCATAGTGGTCGCATACCTGGGCAGATTGTTTTCAATTTTGGCCCACCTGGAAGGCCATTCTGTGGTCGTCTCTGCGGACCGTATGTCAGAAATCCGATCGCATTCCTGACTGCATTTCCGGTATCGGGCTCCTATTTTTCTAATTTTTAAACCTGACCCCCAATTCATTAAAACACCCCTCCCCTTCATTTTAACTGATTTCTAAACAAAATAGAGAGAAGGAAAGGAGAGTTCTTGAGAGAGAAGGTTTCAACATCATCCAATTTGATTTCCAAAACCAGTCAAGCCCGAATATTATCGAGTAATCAGTCATCTTCTTAGCTCTAGAGGTCCCAATTTCCCAATTTCTCAGATTTTGGATAGGAATAAAACACACATGGGTTGGTTTTGAAAAATGAAAGATGAGTCCTTGCATGCATGTGAATGTAACTCTGTAACCTAGTAATGGGGGAAACGAACTTGGGTAATTATGCATAAAAGGGGGGTTAGTAACCTAAGGGGGGTCACATAGTGTTTGATAAAATGCTCAATTGAATTCAAGGTTCCTAATTCTAAGTGAAATATGTCACGTTGTGGAATAGATTGACGGTGCTGGACGGTCCGGTGAATTGTGATAGAAATTAAAAGGGAAATTTGACTCGAGGTATGTATGGCTAACTTTAACCCTTGTAGAATCCCCTTGTTGTGACGAGCATACGTTATGTGTACCTCGTATGAAAATATGTGAATTGATTATCTTACTGATTGGCACACTATTGTGTTATATGAGATTGTGAAAGGATGTTAATGTGCCCAAATGTGGGAATGTATTACTGCTTAATGGGAATCATTGTACCTTGAGCCCAAATAAACGAATTGTTGATGTGAACTTGTGCTCATTGAAAGGAGGATTCTTGTGATGTAATTGTTTGGGATTGTTGTTATGAAATATGATTTGTCAGGTGGGATCGGGTTGCGCGCCGCAACACGAAGTAATAAGGTGTGGTATGTGGTGATAAGGGTGGACGAGGTAATAAGGGTGGAATGTGATCACTATCACTATTGAAATGAAAATCGACGAAATTCTTGATTATGGTGGTGTTGGAAAGGAAAAAAAGGGAGAATTGTGAAACTTGTTGATTTTGGTTGTTTCTTTCCATGCGCAATGATTGTTGGTTCTATTACTGTCTCTTATCTTTGTATTGTTTGATTGTACTTGGGATAAAGTTTGTTCATACATACTAGTACTATTCCACAGTACTAACGTCCATTTTACCCAGGGCGCTACATTTTCTTATATGAATGTAGGTGGTCCTACAACAGGTAACTCAATCCACCGTCAGTAGTGCCTCCTCTCCACTCCGTCAGCTAAATTGGTGAGCCCCACATCCTCTCGGGGCCATGTGTGGTCTATACCACCTTCTTTGGGTCTATTTTGTATTGTAAGGTATAGCCGGGCCTTGTCACCGGCAAGTACTGTTAAACTCATTTTACTCATAGAGGCTCCGTAAACAGAAACGTGGGTAATGTACATATGTATTTTGGGTAGCTATTGTACAGTTCAGAATCGTGTTACACATGAGTATTTTTTGTATGTATTTTGTAAGCACTTGGTACTATATGTTGGAAATGATAAAAATGTGGAAATGATTTTAAATCATAAGTTTATGCTAAGTCTTAATTACTATTTCACATGTATAATGGATAGTGTTATC
>ML268099.1:59771-100711 GCA_005239495.1 Nicotiana undulata
ATATATATATATATATATATATATATATATATATATGGTGTTATGTGATGAAAAACCTATCAAATGAAATATCTTCGAGTCTAGTTTCTAACACTTCAAACCGTTCATCATTTGGACATTCCTACACAAAGTTATGATCAAATTACCAAAGGATGGATCTGCAGCCAATTTTGTGACCGCAAAACGATTCCACAGATTGCATAAGCGGCGCAAAGTGAAGTAGAGTCGGGCAAACTATTATGCTGTCGCATATTGATTATGTTGTCGCATAATAATTATGATGCAAGTCTGCTTCCCACAAAACGATTATGATATAGCATAATTGCACCACATAATTGACTTCGGGGGTCATTTTTAGAAATTTTCATATCCGAACCCATTTTGATAAATAAGCTTTGGGGATTCATTTGTGGCTATTTTCTACTAAATCTAGATAGAGGTGAGAGCATTTTAGAGAGATAAAGAGGGAACATAGCCTTCCAATCACCAAATCTTGCTCAAGTCTTCAAGAATCAAGGAAGATAGACACTAGATTGTCCTCCATCCGGGTAAGTCCTACTTCTAAGATTTCATATAAGAGATTATGAGTTCAAAAATATATTGTGGGATTAATGAACTATTTTGGGTTATTCTTGTTGAAATTGGTTGAGGGAAAAATTAGTTCCATTGTAGAACCTTGTTGTCCATTTCACAAGTTAGATGTTTGATGAAATTCCTAAAAGAGTTACACCATGAGTCATCTTTCTAGTTGTTAATCGATTTTCGCTTTCTCCTTATAGATTATTATTACTAGAGGTGCTGGTGTGTTGTAGTAACTTAAAGAAAGCTCAAACCATGTATGTTGGCCAAACTTTATCTCTCGGAATGAAATTTCGTAATGTTTTCCGTAAGTTTAAGAATAATCAGCTCAAAATTTCTAATTTCTACATTCCGGGTCACCCCGTATGAACTTATAAACTTGATTATTCCGAATGAGCTTGTGACAAAAGATAGAGGTTTAAAGTATGATTGCTTATTAGAACAGTATGTCTTTGAGTCGTATTCTAAATGAAAACTACTATACCAATTGGGTGAGGAAAACTTAATATGATCAATACTCCTATTTGTCCCTGCCGGTACTTAATGACTTAATTGAATATGTCCCATTGGGGACAATCCATGAAGAATAATTCAAGGATAATTGGTGTACTACTTGTTTGTGTCTTTGATGTGTGCCTTTATTGTTGGTCCTTTGGGCTTAAAGTCCCATTATTAATGCACTTGAGGTATATGATTTCTGGAATGTTCTATATGTTGGAATTTAGTGGAGATCCTTGAAATTAAATGAAGTGAAAATATTGAATATAAACAAAACGCAGCCATCGTGCCTTGAATAATGACACTTGTGAAAAACCTAGAGAGCCAAGTAAATATTGCTATTGTGAGAGGTTGAAAATGCTAATAAAAGATTTGAACAATGTGAAATAGTTTGAGATTAATACATTACAGTATATGTATATGTGTTACCTTTGTGTGCAAATCCATATAACAATATTCTTTTTGGGACATCGATAGTCACCAAGGAAGGGTAGGTTGAAATAACCCAACCCCGAAACTACACGTGCCGATGTAGGTGAATTGTGGAAACTATTCCCCTTTATTGGGATGAGATTGTTGATAAATGTGGATACGTCGAACCACACGACACTGTGGTGAGACGACTTAGCCGATCGGGCCGAGATTGGACGCCATGCCGCACACATGGTGGTAATTCGTGTTGGAAATTGTGATACAAAAATGTGATTGTGGTTACACCTTCAAATAAGGTGGCTTAGTCGATCGGGCCAAGATCAGACTCCGTACCAAGAGTACGGTGGCATTGTGAACAGTGATATTGTGACTTGTGGTATTATCGGTACTAAAGATCTTCCCAAACTAAAAATAGGTAACACGTTCGTATTCTGAAAAACAAAATAATATGTTTCAATTGCACATTTGGATATAATTGACAGTAGTTTGTTGTTTCTATGGCTTTCTTTTTTGTATGGTTATTCTATTTTGGAAGATAAATTTTAGCTTTACATACTGGTATTATTCGACAGTACTAATGTCTCTTTTGCCGGGGGCGCTGCATTTTTAATGGATGCAGGTGTTTCCACAATAGGCGGCAGCGATCAGCGATAACAGTATGTTCCTTCCAGCTAACTTGGTGATCCTCACTCTATTTCGGGGTCCCGTCATTTGGTTATCGTGTACTTTTCATTTGAGGTATAGCCGGAGCCTTGTTACCGGCATTTCCATATTTCTCTTCAGTTGTATTTAGAGGCTCCGTAGACAGGTTGTGGGTGGTTTCGGGTATTGGAATTAAATTAGAAATATTGATATTTGGCAAATATGTTTTTCATCATATCTATAAAAGTTGTAATATTCTGGATATTATGGTTGAAACTGCTAATGAAAACAAAATGGAAGTTAATGAAATATTTATAAAGTATGATTGATAGAATTTATCTCCTATTTATTCACGAATTAGTTTGGATAGAATGAAACATAACATGCTTGCTCAGTCGGGTTTACTCGGTTGAGCGTCGGTCGCGCTCCTTAGTTTTGGGGCGTGACAAGACGGGTGGATTTTTTCAAGGCACACCTCGTATATTTTGAAAAAGTCCAAAACAACTAGGTCTACGGGCCTAGTGTGAAGGGATATGTGTAAACACTTAAATACCCTTTCATGTGAGTGGTGATGTTGTCCTCCGACCCGGGGACTACCACGTCCTTACCTCCCTAGTTATAGACTACAGTCCTCTCGGACAATGGGAAAGTTATCTTTGGTGATAAAGCATATATGCCTCGATGCCCCTTCACCTCGGTCTTGTTTGGATGAGGCCTTCTCGGCTTTGAAGTCGTCTATGGTCGAGCAACCCCGATGAATAAAGCTCCTCATGGGGGGCTCTACAGCCGATTCGGCAGCAACCGCTTCGGGAGAAGCTGTCTCGAGAACAACCACTTCAGGAGCGGCCGCCTCGGTACCTGTGGTCGGGTGCGAAGACGAAGAGGCAGCTTGTTGAGGAACTAATTTGGAAGTTTTAGCCATTACTATAAAGTTTGAAAACTTAAAAAAAAAAGTATGAAGGTTTGAAGGAAAAAGTTTGAAGGTTGAAGATAAAAGTATGAAGATTTGAAGGTAGGATAAAAATTTGGGTAAGAACCTAAGAACAAATATGAAGATTTGAAGATCAAAGATGAAGATGTGAATGTTTGAAAGAGTGGGTAACAACTAGAAAATTCGAGGGGGGGATCTTGGATCGGAAAGTGCAAAAAGAGCAAATAGTAGAAGCTTTTATAAGGGTAGTACGCGACGTTTCGCATTCGGGAGAGACCAACCGATGATTGACATATGTTCGAAGTCAGAAAGACATGACTGATGGGACGTTTCAGCTTCTTTGTCGTTTTGGTTGTAACATACGAATGAAGGAACCTGGGAACATCTATCGTTTCCCATCATGTCGGCAAACCTACTCTCAAAGAAACGGGGGGACTATCTGTATATGGGTAAAATTAAGGGTAACCTATACAAGGTCAAAAGAAGCAAAGGAACGATTATACAGGGTTGGAACCAAAGCTGGAACGCCTTGTACAAAGGTCCGAACGGAGTGGTTGCCACCGAGCTTGATAAGACATTACCTCCCTGATCCCGAAACGAGCTACGAGACCCCGAAAGACATGATAATGGTTACCCACGACCAATAGAGGGCCGCAATATCTGCACCCCATCAGATATCACGGCGCAAGTATCCACCCATATCGGTAGCGGATCATTAATTAATGAAAAAGAAGATTTTTTACCTTTCTTAGAATTGTACTAGGGGTGAAACTCTCCTACTATATAAAGGGGCAAGTTTTTATTGAATGAACACATTGTAACACGCATATCAAATGAATACAATTTCATTTTTACTACTCTCTAGCTATAGCAAAATAGTTGCTTTACTACTCGTTGTTCATTCTCTATTGGCTCTGAACCGAGGGTCCAATCAAGGGCAAAACTATTGTCCAACTCAAGTTCCAGTGGGTCATAGCATTACAACTGTTTTGAAATAATATCTTTCATTCATCTATCTAACATCCTCAATTATTTGTATTGAATTAATCGACATATCTTTAAAACTGCATATAAATTTAATTATTATCTGTTTTTAAGGATAAACATAACACTTAATTAAAATGAAAGCTATTAATTCCCAAGATCTTCTCTTCTATCTCTCGGTCCCCATTATTCACGGATTGATATCTATGTAATAAAATATTTTCAAAAAAACTATTAGTTGTACTTTCGGTGAGAACAGTACGATTGCGGCTAATAACGCCACGTTGACACTAAACTTAGAAAATTCCTTAGTCAACTTACAACTGGTAACGCTACTTATTAGTGCTACTATGGTAAATAAATTAATTCAATAAGAAAATTTCGCATCAGCTTTTGGTCCACAGTACGAAAGAGTTGGTAATTTTCCAATAAGGATTCGTGCCAAATTAAATAAAACTATGTCAGTATCACATAGAAAATTGTGAACTCACCAAATAGAAATTGCATCCACAGCTACTTCAGCATTCTTGAGGTATCCAGCAACGAGAATTAGTGCCATACTATACTTTTAGCCGGTTAGACTTGGAGTTAATAGCTTCTGAAATCAATTTATTTTGAGAAGTGTTTTTCTCAAAAATATTTAAAAGAAGTATTTTTGGCGAGAAGTAGTTTGTGTTTGACTAATTAATTTGAAAAACACTTTTAAGCAGTAATTAATGTTTGGCCAAGCTTTTGAAAACTGCTTCTCAATGTATTTTTCTCAAAAGTGCTTCTCAGAAAAGTGCTTTTGAAGAAAAACTATTTTTTTCTACTTCTCCAAAACTGCTTCTGCTTCTCCGAAAAAACATTTTTTTCCCTTTCAAAAGCTTGGCCAAACACCTTATTTTTTTGCCAAAAATACTTTTGACAAAAAAAAACACTTTTAGCCCAAAATTTTTTTAGCCAAACAGGCTATAAGTCTAAACACAAGGAAGAAAATAACAGTAACCATCCATTAAAAGTATAGTTGTTAACGTGACATATATACAGAATCCTAGCCCGAGGTGCTAGTTACAAGGATACTCGGCGCCAAAGTTCGAATCACAGGATTGTTTATTCATTCTTCAGTTGAAGAATTCAGAAACCCTAAATAGTTCTTAATCACATGATCAACACCGCCCAAATGGTGCCGGGATTCCAGAAGCTTTTGTCACAGTTGGCTACACAGCGTTATTATATTCTTTTATGTTTCAATCAATGCAGCAGGTAGCCTCATTTATTTGGCCGTTGAAAAGCGAAATTGTTGGATTTAAGTTTATTTATATGATGTACAACAGAACATGGGCATAATTAAAGTCCTCTTCGTCATTTCCTTTTCTTGTTTGAGGGGAAGTTGACCTTTGAAGGAGAGGAAGATGAATGGTGTTTAGTCTTTCAAATATTAAAATAAAGAAAGGTCAACAAGAAATGGTGACGTCCATTTATTACTAGTAAAATATTAAGACCGAAACATATAAAAATGCATTGTTGATAACATAATACGAGTATATACGACAGCTTTTATACATGAAACTTATGTCTTACGTTTCATATTTCTTAAAATTATCATCACTTCCTTTGAAGAAGTGATGGATATTTAAAATGCTACTAGTAAAAGCTTCAAGACTTGCATGATCAAATTTATAACTTACATGTGTGACATATGTAATTTTATTTTATTTGTGTATATCTTTGTTCTTCATCTAACTTCTAACCAACTTTCGGAGGTAAGTCCTTTTTGGGTCTTTCCTATTGGATAATAAGGACCATCAAAATCATAACGTAATATTATAAGTTAAATGGTTCTAAGCATTATTTTCTGGGGTTGAAAATGGTTTGAAGTATGAAATCATGAATGCATTTCGTTTACTAATAAAAGCTGAATAATCTAACTACACCACAAGAGTTATAACTTAATCTATTATTGCAGATCACATGCCTTATTTTATTCGTTGCAGGTATTATGAATATACAATTACCTTTTAAATAATTTTACAATGTATAAATTCTTGTATGTTATGTCTGTAAAAAAATTAAACTTATTATCTGAATGACTTCAATCAAGAAACTCACCAGAGCATGACAGCCGATGCAAAAGATAGTTTAACAAAATCCCAAAGATTTTGAAAAGCCTTTAAAGAAAATCCAGACCAAGCTTGTCCACAAGTCCCACTGAAAATATACACCAGCTGAGCCACCACTATGAACCACCACGAACCATTCAGCACCACCGCACCACCCACCAGTCCCCACCCTAACTTGAGCATCAACAGCCAACTGAACAATGTGTGTCCGATTAGACCAATCGCCGTTATGGCCGCCATCACCATGATCTTGCTTTGAGCTTGCAAGAATTTTTGTATCGGAAAGTTCAGTGCATAGGCGAACAACTGTGGAATCATCCACACAGCAAACATACCTGTAAATCAGCAAATTCAAGATTTAAAGTTAATGAATTCAGAATAAGTACGATATTAAGTACTATCATATTATATCTATGTATTTAATTTCCTTTTTTTAATACACATATAAGAAATGAGTTCTAACTGCTTCTGTATACCTGCCCATTTCGATATATCTGCCGTTTGACCGATGAATTTGAGAAGTGGGGTGGCGAAAATGTAAGGAAATATTAGAACCAGGGCTGTGGTAGTGAGGATTACCCAAGATCGTTGCATGTAAGTTCCTAGCATTTCAAGTTGTTTTGCTCCAAATGCTTGTCCACATAGTGTCTCCAATGCACTTCCCATGCCCAACTGTGGTCACAATAAACCTCGTTAACACCAAAGATGAATTCAGATTTTCGTCAGTCAGTCATCGATTTTATTATGTGTACACATTTTTTTATATGTATGTATGGTTCGAGCCAAAATTCATGAGTTCAGCTCCTAAAATCCATCTAGCTCTTATTAACAATACTTATTAATCCCTCCAAAAATGATAGACAAAGATCGCTTCAACCTACTTTCATATAGCTAAATCGACTATAAATTATGGTATATGATGAAAATAAAATTTTAATAAGTAGTAGAAGTAATATGTTTGCAGCTTATGTGATCAGGGGTCATGGGTTAAAATCGTGGAAATAACCTTATGTGGAAATGCAGGGTAAGACTGTGTTTATAGACCTTTGTGGTCCGGGAAAAGACCGGATCCGCACATAACGAAAGCTTAGTGCACCAAACTACATTTCTGCCAATTTTAAGCAATCATATACTATTTTAAAGCCATGTATAGGGTAGAGATGCATCATACCATGACACCAAAAGCAAAACCAGCAATGACAGAGTTTTCGATGGAGACGGCCGCTAGTTGAATGGTACCAACATGACCAGCAAACACTTGAGTAATGGCACCGATGGAATATTGGCAAACAGAAGTGAAAATGGCTGGAGCAGCAAGGTACCATAGTTTCTTGGACTCTACTGAAAACTCTCGGATTAAATCTTTCACTCCACGGATTTGATGGATATCATCTTCATCAGCTTTGAATGAAGAATTAGTAAAAGACCAATTTGATGGTTTCAGTATTGGGTTGTGCAACTCATCATCTTCGTTGTAATTTCCTATTGGTGTCAGAAGTGGCACTTCTGTATCCTTGGCCATGGTTGCTATTAATGGGAGGAAAGGGCTAGTATTTAAAATATTTGTTCACTCTTGGTTGTTAGAAGTGTGGCAGCCGAGCTTTAAATAGAATGGCATAGCTAGTATTTGATTAATTTGTTCAATTATGTCGTCATCAAATTGTCTCTTTACTTAGAAAAGACTTATGAACTACTTATATTTTTAAAGATGACCAATGTATAGGTGGCGTGGACTGTTAATTGGGCCTTTCGCTAATATGAAGATATTCGAACTACATTATTATATTTAATAAATTCTAATTTGAGGTTCTTCTTCCTCAAAAGTTTGTCCAACACTTTAGCTAATTTATTTAATTATATTTGTCATCTAAAGAAAGAAAAAGGTATTAACCTCAAAAAAGAGATTTCCTCTATCCAAATTTATGTGATGGACCTTCCATTTCAGTTATTTCCAAAATAATATTATTTCTATGTTGAAAAATAATTTATATTTTATATTTTTTGTTTGATCATTAATGAGATTATTTACAGCCAAATAACTATTTATGACTTGTAAATTTTTTCCTTTTTTAAACTCATGGCCAACCAAAGTGCATCATATAAATTGGGAGAGAAGTACAAGGTTTTTTTTGTTCCTATACAATATTTAAAACTCATTTATCAAAATTATCTTAATTTTGTATATTACCTATCCTAAACAAGGATTGTTTACAATTTATATACAATCCATTACCTTTTTCTTTTTTCTCTCCTCTCCTTTTTCCCTATTCTCTACCGCCTCTCTCCATATATAATTCATTAGTGCCTTAAATTGTGAGATTCGGTTATACCTTTTTTCTTTTTTTCTCTTCTCTCCTTTTTCCAATAGTGCCTTAACTGTAGTATATCAATTCTAATAATATCGAAACACAGTGACAAAAAAAAAGTTCAAGACATAATTGGGAACCAAATCTTATAAAACTATTTTAATAGTCCATGCTTATTACATCAAGAATAGGAGTATAGACACTATGCCTATACCTAAGAATACTGCCTGGGTATTAAGGAAGATACTTGAACAAAGGGAGTTTGTACTGAGCTTGCCAAATCTGCAGGGGACTATACAGGAAAGGCTGAAGACACTTCAAAAATCAAATGGTAAGTTTAGTATTCAGACACTTTATAATATGCAAACTCCTCAGAGTCAGAAGACCTCTTGGAAGAGCTTGATACTTCATCCTCACATGCATCCCAGACACAAATTTAATTTGGGGTTAGCTATACAAAGAAGATTGCCGACAGTTGATAGGCTGCAAAAAATTGGGATATAAGTGACACAAACTTGTGTATTTTGTGGGCAAGCAGACGAGGTATTTGAACACTTATTCTTGAGTGTTCATATACCAATGCTATATGGAAGAGGCTGCTGAACTGGATGAGCATTCATAGACAAATTTGAACATGGGAGGAAGAAATTCAATGGGTAGTGATTCATGCAAAGAAGAAGGCAGGAATCAGTAGCATAATTGTAGCAGTCTTCAGCATGATGGTGCATAGCTTATGGAGAGACCGTAACCTGCTCAGATTCCAAAATGGACGATCTTCAGCTGAGAAAATAAGTAGAGAAATTACTACATATGTCCATATTAAAAGCCATTTACACAGAACATGGAGAGGTTGCATGGAAGAGTTAAATCGATTTCCATAGGAAGTTATATTGTGATTGAATGATCTATTTTTTTTATTTTTGCATAGTTTTTTATATAGACACTAGAACATCTGAACTATGTATAGGAAAAGCAGTATAATTGTTCTAATGTGGAGTCAGTAGAGTCTAAGGAATGATCACGGAACTGGTCAGCAGTTTCGACTATGAAAAGTTCATTTTTTTTATAAATGAAAAAGATAGTTCATTTGAAAAAAAAACTATTTTAATAGCTTGAACTAGAAAGTAGTGCCAAACCAAAGCCATAGAAACACTGATGATAGACAATACCTAAATCAGATAGTTTAAATGCCAGAATATTCAAATTTGATACATCTATTGCAACATATAAACTAAATTTTTTTATGCAACTAATTATATAGTATAGAACTTATTTATAACTTATCTGCAACTTTCATATATAATTTACCCAATTAAATAAAACTACAAGATCATACAACTTAAATATAATTTTTATACAAATATGTCTTTTGTATTTGTATATATTTTGTATGTTGTGTGTTCTTCTTCCTACTCTAATATTCCAATAAAAACTTTCTCTCTTTTACAATTTTAATACATATCAATAATTTTATGTAAAGAAAGTATTTATAACTAAATACAAATTTCATACAACGATTCATACATTATACAACTATTTTCAACTTTCACATTAAAAAAATAACAATAGAACAAAACTTATATATAATTTACATATATTTATAACACAACTTTAATATTTCAATTTGAAAATTCATCCAAAATAAACTCTAATCTTTACCAAACACCCTAAAAAATTTAGATATAAACTTCAAAAAATATTTCCGATCATTTGCAACAACATCAAATTAAAACAAGTAATAATTTTTAAAAAATTAAATTCAAAATCAAGGTTTCAAAGCTTTTGATGGCTTTCAATAGCTAGCAGAGCAACATACAATGACTGGTTCGATGATGATAAGTGATAGCAACAAATCTATTGTTGAATTCTCTGAAGAAAAAAAGAAAAAGGGGATGATAAAAGAGAAGAGACTCACAGAGATCCAAAGAAGAAGAAGTCGGGCAGAAAAAAAATAGAGAGAGATAGAGAGAGAGACATGTGGAAGCGGCACATCAGTAAAATTTGATTTCCACATTAAAATACTACAACCAAGGATACTCATTTAAAACATGTTTGTATATAACTGGTAAATTGTATATCAACCTGTAATTAAGCTAGAACCTAAATAGTGAGTGTAAATACGTTTCTAAAATAGTATATATAGGTAAAAAATCTCAAAGTACAACTCCCGCTAGAGAAAGAAACACTGATTTGGGTTGGACCAGGGCCTTCATGAAAGTTGTCGTGTAGCCCATTAGTCAATTTCGAAGAGGAATTTATAGAGGAATTTTCAGAAACCACCATTGCTTAGTGGCTATTAACTTCCTACAGCTACCATATACATAATTACTTACGCGAGTGTATTCGATATAGTCGCACTACTGTATTCATAAATACAATAGAAAAATTGCCTAAAAACAAAGGGATTCCAGTTGTACGCGACTGTATTCGCCGTATTCGCGCTACTGTATTCATGAAAAAAATAACGTCAATCGCCTAAAAAATAAGTTTGTTCAGCTGTTTAATAACGCAAAAGATGATCAATTAGCTTTTATACCTCCTAATTAAACTCAACAAAATCAATTCTAACACGCCTCATTATCAACCCAATTAATTAACATATTCTTTTTCAGATGCTAAACCCAAAAGCAGAGTATTGTATTCAGCTTCAACAAAATACAATCTGCAGAGCTTCAGAGATACAAGCAATTTTTTTCTGAGATAGTTTTGAGGTTTTGATTCAATCGTCCTTGACAGGAATTTTTTTGTCCAGCATTGATACAAGTATTCACAAAATATTTAGTAATTTGATTTACTAGATGACAAGCTTAATAGTGCTAATTCGCCATTCTGGGAAGTGGAACAATAAAAAAATTTATGTCGGTTATTCGATAGAGGGGATATTGATAAAGGAGTATGATTTGTACAATAATCTAGTTGCTTCTTTCGAAGCAACTTGATATGGATTTGAGTTCCAAGTCAACTAAAATTGAATACAAAGTGAAAGGAAATTGCACGCATATAGAAATACATAACGACATAGGTTTCAGGGTGTATGTAAAGTTGAAAAAGGAAAACATGGAATTCAAAATGTATCCATGGTGTATAACTACATTGGATAAAGTAATTGTAGAAAGAGGAAGTGTAATTCAAAGTAACCTAATGCAACTATTCATTTGTGTCATGACCCAAATTTCCCTCAGTTGGGTATCGTGATGGCACCTAGTCTTAGATACTAGGTAAGCCTAATATTTACTGAATAACAACAATAATAAAGAAAATCTAACAGTCTTGATATAGAAACCTTGACAGAATTTAAAATTTTCCAAAATCGGTAATACAAGTCATAAGCTCTACATAATTTTGTTACAACTTCTAAATACAACTGTTTAGAAATAAGTAAGAACAATTGAATAAAAGTAGGAAGGCGACTCCGAAGCCTGCGAACGCATCACAGGTTTACCTTGAGTCTCCTCGGCAATGATCCACGTAGATACTAACAATTAATACCTGGATCTGCACAAGAAAAATGTGCAGAAGTATAGAATGAGCACACAACGGCGGTGCCCAGTAAGTATCAAGATTAACCTCAGTGAAGTAGAGACGAGGACTAGTCAGGACACCAACTGGTCTAATAAATCAAACAGACATAAATATCGAAATGACAGGATGTAACATCTATCTAATGGCTACACAACATAACTAATGAAATGCGAAGGGGAATACAACCAATAACAATAGAACATCACAACAATACACAAAGAATGTACGAGAACACCTCGAAACCGAATAGAAATCACATTACGGTATGAACAAATAATACTTCAACATTTCAACAGTTACCACGTCAGGCCTTAGCCAACAACTCCAAGTGTCTTTGGAAAATACTTCGAGTGTAAACCTTTACCCGTAAGTTTGTATTGAAAGCTTTGAATATAACCATTTCAAGTAGAAAACTTTCTTTGAAATATACTTTTCTCCAAATATATATACATATATTTGTATATATTTTTAAAGAGAATTATTCAAAATATAGTTACTTTAAAATATATGATTTTCAAATATGCTTCTCTAATAAATGTCTTTCAAATATCGTTTACTGCAAGACAAATATTTTTCAAATGTACCTTTGAAATAAAAGTCCTTCAGACGTACTTTTCTTCAAGATAAATGCTTTTCATCTATACTTTTCAATATATATCTTTCGATCATAATCTTTTCAAGACGAATCTATTGGAACTTTGTCCGTAGCTCAGAATTTGTCATGCAGTATAGGGGGAAAGCTCTCGAAATACGTCCGTAGTCCCAATTTAAATATGCGATGTAGTACAGGGGGAAAGCTCCCAGAATACGTCTGTAGTCCCAATTTAAATATGCAATGCAGTACAAGGGGAAAACTCTCGGAATACGTACGTAGTCCCAATTTAAATATGCGATGTAGTACAGGGGGAAAGCTCCCAGAATACGTCTGTAGTCCCAATTTAAATATGCAATGCAGTACAAGGGGAAAACTCTCGGAATACGTACGTAGTCCCAATTTAAATATGCAACGCAGTACATGGAAAATCTTCCGAAATACGTCCGTAGCCCCAATTTAAATATACAATGCATCCAACAGAGATAACAACCACAACAAGACAGAAACATCGTACATCGCCACAACACTCACAAGGCAACAGAAGATAGAAATGCTATGTACGACGGCCAATCAGATCAAGAACTTAAGTCACAGCACAGTTGAACTCATTCACAAGAAATAACCATCGAAAGGGGATAATGAGCGTAAAGAACACAGTAACCAGAGAGAAACAAGACATAACAATGAATCCACAGTATTCAAGTCAACAATAAGAAACCAAATCATCCCGGCAAGGGAAACAACTATAACCAATCTCGCTTAAACAATTAGCTTCACAGAATAAAACACAGCTTGAAGCACTGTAATCGCGATGAAGAGCTTCAGACACCAGAAGACAACAGTGAAAAATAGGGGAAATTTGACCCGAAGCCCATCCGAAATACACCCGAGGCCCCTGGGACCCCGTCTAAACACACAAACAAGTCACATAACCTAATACAGACTCGCTAGAGGTCTCACATCACATAAAACAACACCAAAATGACGAATCAAACCAAAAATCAAACTTATAAATTTTTGAATCTTCAAATATCAAAACTCGTGCCGAAACCTATCAATTCAATCCGGAATGACGTGAAATTTTGCAGACAAGTCATAAATAACACAACGGACCTACAACCACTACCGAATTCCATTCTAAGCCCGATATCAAAATTTCACCTTATGGTACGGGCAGGTCGATCCCCGGTAGTGCATGGACGAAGTTACATTATGATACGGTGTGATTACATTGATAGACGCACTTACGATACGGGCTGGTCGATCCCCGGCAGTGCGTAGTTAGACTCTTGGTAAGCATACACTCATGGTACGGGCCGGTCGATCCCCGACAATGCATAAATCTTCTTGATATGATTACGTTATAAGCATGCACTCATTGTACGGGCCGGTCGATCCCCGGCAGTGCATAGCTATTCTTCCTCCTGACTCTAGCCGGTTGCTTTACACTTATGTGTGCATGACTATTTTGGGTTCCGAATTCCTGATTCATGATGGGAGGAGAGACAGGGAAGTTGATACCGCTTTCGATATTTATTTGGAAACTCTGTATTCTCTTTACAATTGGGGTGCATTGATTACATGTCTACTGTTTTCCTTACATCCTGCTTTACATTATTACTATTGGACCTTAGTGAGTATCGAGTCGACCTCTCGTCACTACTTCTTCGAGATTAGACGGGATACTCACTGGGTACATATTTATATATGTACTCATGCTGCACTTTCTTTTCTTCTGTACTTGACTGTACAGGTCCGGAGGCTGGTATTTCGGATTANTGTATTTCGGATTACCAGGCCGGAGCTAGGTATTGACTGACTGACTATACTTTACGGTGAGCTGCTCCTCTTGGCGACTTCCTGGCAGCACCCTGGAGTTTTCTTTTGTTATATTCTCTGTCTATTTCTTTAAGACTGAGACTCTGTATATATTTTAGTCATTGTATATTTAGTAGTTGCCCGTGAAACTCGTGGCACTAGTTCCTGGCACACACGTAGTGTATATTTTGGGTTCTTGGCTGTACATATGTTATGCGACATGCCCATTGGTTGGTTTTCCGCACTTGTAGTTTTATTTCACATCACCCGCCATTATCATGTTTATATCTGTTTAAAATTGGTTAAAAAATGAAATTTGCGTAACTGGGGACGGTAACACTTAGTGTTTCTATATTGGTTGGCCTAACCTCGCAGTTCAGTGCCATCGCGACCTGAATCGAGATTTGGGTCGTGACAACGTGGTATCAGAGCCTTAGGTTCACGTAGTCTCACGGGACACGGGCAAACCCAGTAGAGTCTTGCGGATCGGTACGGAGACGTTTGTAATTATCTTCAGGAGGCTATAGGGTGTTAAGACACTCCTCCTTGTTCAGATCATATCGTGCAATCTATGATGTACTCAAATTTGATCTTCTACTCTCGCATAGATGGTGAGGACGCGTGGTGCTCATGTTCCTAATACAGGGGAGGCTGCTATCCCCGCCGCTCGAGGTCGTGGTAGGGGTAGGGGTAGGGCTCCTGTTCGAGGTAGGGGACGAGGGCGTCCCAGAGCTGTACCAGTTGCACCGCTTCAGGATCCTATTATCGAGGAGCAGGATGAGTTGCCTCTAGTTGCTCCTGCTCCAGCGGATTTTATGACGGCGCCAGGCTTTCAGGAGGTCATGGGCCGCATGTTGAGATTTATGGACACCATGTACTAGGCAGGCGTACTTCCGGTAGACCCTGCTACTTGACAGGCGGGAGGGGGAGTTCAGACCCTTACCACTCAGGCCACCGGACATGCAGCAACACATCACACTCCAGGTACACCACCCGTGGGTGGAGTTCAGCCTATAGTAGCACATCCAGATCCCAGGCCAGTCGCAGAGGGTGACCAGCAGAAGATGCTGGATAGATGGACCCGGCTTCGCCCTCTAGTCTTCGAGGGTGAGAGGGGTGAGGATGCCCAGGATTTCATTGACAGGTGCATGGACAGACTGCACAATATGAGGATATTAGAGTCACATGGGGTAGACTTCACCACATTTCAGCTTGAGGGTAGAGCTTGCCGTTGGTGGCAGTCATATGTTCTTAGTAGGCCAGCAGATTCTCCTCCTATCACTTGGGGTCAGTTCACCCAGCTATTCTTGGATAGGTACATCCCGCCTTCTAAGAGGGAGGAGCTTAGGGGCCAGTTTGAGAGGTTGGATCAGGGACAAATGTCTGTGACGGATTATGAGGCGAGGTTTTCAGAGTTATCTCGCCATGCTCTCATGATATTGCCCACTGATGCAAAGAGAGTCCGACGGTTCGTGGCAGGCTTACATCCAAGCATCAGGACCTCCATGGCCACAGAGGTTGAGATGGGTACCCCCTACCAGCTTGTAGTTGAGATAACTCGACGGATTGAGGGTTACCGTGCGAGGAGTAGGGAGTAGGGTCAGCAGGACAAGTGGTCCAGGTTTGCAGTTGACTTCAGGGGTGCTCCAGCCAGGGGCAGAGGTCAGTTCGGAGGTAGTCAGTTTAGCAGGCCTTCCTATTCAGCACCTCCACTACCTCCTAAGGTTGTTCCATCCAGAGCGCTCTTATCATCCGCCAGCTATCCAGAGTGCACCCAGTGGTTACTCCAGCCGTCAGAGATCCTCCGGTTCCTATCTCAGTGACATGCCAGATGATTCTTACCGCCTTCCGGCTATTCAGAGTTCTTCTTCTTCTTCTTCTTCAGGATAGACGTTACGACATCTAGAGGTTGTTTCGAGTATGGGGAGCTGGGCCACATGATCAGGCAGTGTCCCAGGTATCAGGGCAAGGTCGTGCAACAGAGTCACCAGCCTATGATTTCAGCACATGCAGCACGACCACCTAGAGATGGGGGTCAGGTTGGTAGGGGTCGTCCTAGAAGGGGAGGCCAGTCAGGAGGGGGTCAGTCAGCTCCAGCTCGTTCTGGGGGAGCTCAGTCATCGGGTGCTTCATCCAGATTCTATGCTATTCCGTCCAGATCAGACGCAGTGGCCTCAGACGCCGTGATTACAGGTATAATCTCAGTCTGTGGTAGAGAGGCTTCAGTGCTATTCAATCCAGGATCCACCTATTCATATGTTTCAGTATTATTTTCTCATTTCCTGGATGTTCCTCGTGAGTCTTTGGCTTCTCCCTTGTATGTGTCCACTTTTGTGGGAGACTCCGTAGTGGTAGACTGGGTCTACCAATCTTGTGTGATTGCTTTCTGTGGGCTTGAAACCAGAGCCGACCTGTTATTGCTTGATATGGTTGATTTCGAGGTTATTTTGGGCATGGATTGGCTATCTCCTTATCATGCTATATTGGATTGCCATGCCAAGACAGTTACATTAGCCATGCCTGAGTCACTGAGGTTAGAGTGGAGGGGTTCTTCAGTTAGTGCCTTCAGCCGGGTCATTTCCTTTATGAAAGCCCGGCATATGGTCGAGAAGGGGTGTTTAGCCTACTTTGCTTATGTGCGGGACACCACCGCCGAGTCTCCTACCATCGATTCAGTGCTTGTCGTTCGAGAGTTTCCAGATGTGTTTCCTTTAGACCTTCCAGGCATGCCTCCAGATTGAGATATAGATTTCTGCATTGATTTGGGTCCAGATACTCAGCCTATCTCTATTCCCCCGTATTGTATGGCACCTAGGGAGATAAAGGAGTCGAAGGAGCAGCTTGAGGAGTTGTTGGCCAAGGGGTTTATTAGGCCGAGTGTGTCGCCGTGGGGTGCTCCGGTCTTATTTGTAAAGAAGAAGGGTGGGTCCATGCGGATGTGCATTGATTACCGCCAGCTGAATAAAGTGACCATCAAGAACAAGTATCCTCTGCCGCGCATTGATGATTTGTTTGACCAGTTACAGGGGCTCAAGTGTTTTCTAAGATAGATCTGAGATCGGGTTATCACCAACTGAAGATTCGGGCTTCTGATGTTCCGAAGACTGCTTTTCGCACCTGATATGGCCATTATGAGTTTCTAGTGATGTCCTTTGGCTTGACTAATGCCCCAACAACATTTATGGACTTGATGAATAGGGTATTCAGGCCGTATATCGACTCCTTCATCATTGTTTTCATTGATGATATATTGATCTACTCACGGAGCTTGGTTGAGCACGAGCAACATTTGAGAGTTGTGCTTCAGACCTTGCGAGAACAAAGGCTATATGCTAAGTTCTCCAAGTGCGAGTTCTGGTTGGAGTCTGTGGCATTTTTGGGGCACGTGGTGTCCGGAGAGGGTATCAAGGTTGATCCGCAGAAGATTGAGGCAGTTCAGAGTTGGCCACGTCCTACTTCAGCTTCAGAGATCAGGAGTTTTCTGGGTTTAGCAGGTTATTACCGTCGATTCGTGGAGGGATTCTCTTCTATTGCCGCTCCATTGACTAGATTGACTCAGAAGAATGCCCCGTTTCGATGGTCCGATGATTGTGAGGCGAGCTTTCAGAAGCTCAAGTCAGCATTGACGTCAGCACCAGTTCTTTCATTGCCTTCTGAGTCAGGGGTGTATACTGTATATTGTGACGCCTCACGTGTCGGGTTGGGATGTGTGTTGATGCAGGATGGCAGGGTTATTGCTTATGCTTCGCGCCAGCTGAAGGTTCATGAAAAGAATTACCTGGTGCACGACTTGGAGTTGGAGGTGATAGTTCATGCTTTGAAGATATGGCGGCATTATTTGTATGGTGTATCTTGTGAGGTCTATACTGACCACCGCAACCTGCAGTACTTGCTTAAAAAGAGGGACCTTAATTTTAGGCAGCGGAGATGGCTTGAGTTGTTAAAGGACTATGATCTCACTATTTTGTATCACCCAGGCAAGGCGAATGTAGTAGCAGATGCTTTGAGCAGGCGAGCAGCGAGTATGGGTAGTTTGGCCTACATTGCAGCGGAGGAGAGACCTTTAGCCTTGGACATTCAGTCCTTGGCCAATCGCCTGGTGAGATTGGACCTTTCAGAGCCTCGTCGAGTTCTGGCTCATGTGGTTGCTTTCTTCATTATTGGGAGAGATTAAGGCTCGACAGTTTGATGATCCACGTCTGGCAGAGCTTCGGGATACAGTGGTCCAGGGCAGGGCCAAGGAGGTTACCTTAGGCGAGGATGGGGTTCTGAGACTCCAGGGCCGATTGTGTGTTCCTGATGTTGATGGCCTGAGGGAGAAGATTCTAGTAGAGGCGCACAGTTCTTGGTATTCAGTTCATCCAGGAGCGACGAAGATCTATCGTGATTTGAAGCAGCATTTCTGGTGGAGGCGGATGAAGAAGGATATTGTTCAGTATGTGGCCAGGTGTCTAAATTGTCAGCAGGTTAAGTACGAGCATCAGAGGCCAGGAGGCTTGTTCCAACAGATACCCATTCCTGAGTGGAAATGGGAGCGCATCACCATGGACTTCGTGGTTGGGTTGCCTCGGACTTTGTGGAAGGTTGACGCGGTTTGGGTCATTGTGGATAGATTGACCAAATCAGCGCATTTCATTCCCGTGGCTAGTACTTATGCTATAGAGAGGCCGGCTTAGATTTACCTTCGAGAGATAGTTCGGTTGCATGGTGTACCGGTGTCTATCATTTCGGATCGAGTTCCTCAGTTCACTTCGCACTTCTAGAGAGCTTTGCACAGCGAGATGGGTACTCAGATAGACCTCAGTTCAGCATTTCACCCTCAGACTGACGTCCAGTCAGAGTGTACAATTCAGATTTTGGAGGATATGCTCATGGCTTGTGTGATTGACATTGGAGGTCAGTGGGACCAGTTCCTACCATTGGCGGAGTTTGCATACAATAATAGTTATCAGTCCAGCATCGAGATGGCTCCATTTGAGGCTTTATATGGTCGGCGATGTCGTTCTCCTATCGGGTGGTTTGAGCCTGGCGAGGCCAAGTTATATGGCACAGACTTGGTGAGAGATGCCTTGGAGAAGGTGAAGGTTATTCAGGAGAGGCTCCACACAGCTCAATCTAGACAGAAAAGCTACGCAGATCAGCGGGCACGTGATATAGCATTTATGGAGGGAGATAAGGTTATGTTGAAGGTTTCTCCGATGAAGGGCGTCATGAGATTTGGGAAGAAGGGCAAGCTGAGTCCCAGGTTTATAGGCCCTTTCGAGGTGTTGAGGCGGATCAGAGAGGTTGCTGATGAGATTGCTTTACCTCCAGCCTTATCAGGAGTTCATCAAGTTTTTCACGTATCCATGCTTCAGAGGTATCACGCCGACTTCTCGCATGTGGTTGATTTCAGCACCATTCAGTTAGATGAGAAGTTGGGCTACGAAGAGGAGCCAGTTGCTATTATTGATAGGCAGGACTGCCAATTGAGGTCCAAGAGAGTTTCTGCGGTTAAGGTCCAGTGGAGGGGCCAACCAGTCGATGAGGCAACCTGGGAGTCCGAGGAGGACACGCAGAGCAAGTATCCACAACTATTCAACACTTCAGGTACGATGCTACGTCCGTTCGAGGACGAATGTTTGTTTTAGAGAGGGAGATTGTGATGACCCAAAAGATCATCTTATGTAAATTTAATTATGACTGTGTTTCGAGGCCCCGAAAGCCTCCGTCAATCTCACCTCGATGTGCGTGCACATCCCGGGCGCGTAGCCGGGAAGCCTTTATGTGAAAACTTGATAAAGAGTTGAATTTATGATAATTAATTAAATAAAGTTGACTTTGGTCAACATTTTTGGTAAACGGACCCAGATCCGTGATCTGACAGTCCCAGAAGGTCCGTAGAAAATTATGGGACTTGGGCGTATGCCCGGAATCGAATTCCGAGGACCCAAGTTCGAGAAATAAATTTTTAAAGAAAATTGTTTTCTGAAAATAATAAAGGCTTACGAAAATGAACCTTGATGTGAAACCTGTGCTGCTGGGCCCGTATTATGGGTCCGGAGCCTGGAACAGGTTCAATATGTGTTATTTAATTTATCTGTGAAATTTGGTAAGAAACGGACTTGATTTGACGGGTTTCGGATCAAAATGGGAAATTTAGAGTTAGTGAAGTTTTGAGAATTTTCATAGAACTTGAAATTTGGCTTGGAATGTGATTTTATGCTACCGAGGTTCGAATGCAATTCCGAGATCGGGAATAGTTCCGTTATGTCATTTGTGATTTGTCTGCAAAAGTTGAAGTCATTCCGAGTAGTATAGACCCGTTCGGTGCATTGAAGTGAATTCTAGAATTTCTTAAGTTCTTAAGTTGATTCAATTTTGTTTTGGGGTTGAATTTTAAGTTTCGTTGTTGTTTTTCATGTTCCGGAAGTTCGAGCGAGTATGTATCATGAATACAGACTTGTTGGTGTCTTTGAACGGGGTCCCGAGGGGCTCGGGTGAGTTTCGAACCCCTCGGAGTTAATTCGAAAACACCAGAATTTTTTTCTATCTGGTTTTCTTCAGTGCGTTTGCAGGCAATCAGCTGCGATCGCACAAGAGGTTGGACCTGGGGTGGGAAAATTACCTGTGCGATCGCACAGGGTATTTATTGACTGGCCTTTTTGTTCTCCGCGATCACATCCCTCACCCCTTGCGATCGCACAAGGCTGCCTACCTTCCCCCCTGCCTGCTACTCTCTATGATCGCCAGCCTTCAGCTGCGATCGCACTGTGCTTCTTGAGGTCCCTGGGCAATTGCCCTGTGCGAACGCATTGGCCCAGCTGCGATCACATAGTACAAGCAGCTGGGCAGTGTATTTTAATACGGGACCCGACCCCTTTTTCCTCCATTGTCATCTTCCTCCTCAAGGTTTTGAGAGCAATTCAAGAGGGTGTTCCACCATAGTCATCAAGGTAAGTTAATTCCTTAGTTTTCATGATTTTAACATCAATTCCTAATGAAATTCCCTTCTAATTATCCTAAAAATTCATAGAAATTGATAGAAATTTAGGGATTTTGGNATAGTCATCAAGGTAAGTTAATTCCTTAGTTTTCATGATTTTAACATCAATTCCTAATGAAATTCCCTTCTAATTATCCTAAAAATTCATAGAAATTGATAGAAATCTAGGGATTTTGGGAAATTATGAATTACTCATTTTTGCCATGAATTCTAGCAAGGACTTGCATAATTATGATCCTTAGACTTCGGGTAATTGGTTCCTTCAAGAATTTTTGAAATCCGAATGTGTGGGCCCGGGGTCAAAATTCCAAAAACCTTCAAGAATGCTTAATTTTAGGATTTCTTGTTAATTCTCCTTCTTGGAACTGAAATTGAATCAATTATACCATGTTTGGCTAGTTGTGAGCCGTCGAGAGTAGATTTCAGAGATTCGGGCGCATCCTTGATCCGAGGGGTGATATCGTCACGAGGTGAGTCTCTTTTCCAACCTTGTAAGAGGGGAATTGTCCCCATAGGTGTTATATGTGTTGTATGTTTGTATTTGGGGGCTACGTGCGTACCTTGTGACGAGAGTCCGCACGTAGCGACTACTATTGTTATGTCCGGGTAGTGTAGGACCACAACATGCCATGTATTCTGCTTTAAATTGAAGTATATGCTTAAATTCATGCTTGATATACTACTGTCTCCCTGAGCTTTCATTTACTTAATAATTGGGAAGGATTGTGATGAATTGAACTTTACATTTGTGTGTGCATGATATCCGCCTCGTAATTTACATTCCGCGAGCGGCATATGGTTTCCTTCACTCTTACAGGAGCGGGTCATGCGCCACGGCGGATTTATAGTGCACTCTCGGTATGGGACGGTCGATCCCCGGCAGTGCACATGGATTTATTTGAGAATTCACTTATGGTACGGGCCGGTCGATCCCCGGTAGTGCATGGACGAAGTTACATTATGATACGGTGTGATTACATTGATAAACGCACTTACTGTACGGGCCGGTCGATCCCCGGTAGTGCATGGACGAAGTTACATTATGATACGGTGTGATTACATTGATAAACGCACTTACTGTACGGGCCGGTCGATCCCCGACAATACGTAGTTGGAGTCTTGGTAAGCATGCACTCATGGTACAGGCCGATCGATCCCCGGCAGTGCATAGATCTTCTTGATATGATTACGTTATAAGCATGCACTCATGGTACGGGCCGGTCGATCCTCGGCAGTGCATAGCTATTCTTCCTCCTGACTCTAGCCGGTTGCTTTACACTTATGTGCGCATGACTATTTTGGGTGCCGAATTCCTGATTTATGACGTGACAGGTGGATGGGAGGAGAGACAGGGAAGTTGATACCGCTTTCGATATTTATTTGGAAACTCTGTATCTCTTTACAATTGGGGTGCATTGATTACATGTCTACTGTTTTCCTTACATCCTGCTTTACATTATTACTGTGGGACCTTAGTGAGTATCGAGTCGACCTCTCGTCACTACTTTTTTGAGATTAGACGAGATACTCACTGGGTACATATTTATATATGTACTCATGCTGCACTTTCTTTTTTTCTGTACTTGACTGTACAGGTCTAGAGGCTGGTATTTCGGATTATCAGGCCGGAGCTAGGTATTGACTGACTGACTATACTTCATGGTGAGATGCTCCTCTTGGCGACTTCCTGGCAGCACCCTGGAGTTTTCTTTTGTCATATTCTCTGTCTATTTCATTCAGGCTGAAACTCTATATATATTTTAGTCATTGTATATTCAGTAGTTGCCCGTGACACTCGTGACACTAGTTCCTGGAACACACGTAGTATATATTTTGGGTTGTTGGTTGTACATATGCTATGCGACATGCCCATTGGTTGGTTTTCGGCACTTGTAGTTTTATTTCACATCACTTGCCATTATCATGTTTATATCTGTTTAAAATTGGTTAAAAGATGAAATTTGCGTAACTGGGGATGGTAACACTTAGTGTTTCTATATTGGCTGGCCTAACCTCATTGTTGGGCCAACGAGATTTGGGTCGGGACAACACCAACACAGATATCCATCCTCTCTTTGCTACAGAATTCTGAAACACACAGAAGTGCTTTGTTGAAAGTGTTGAGTGAAGCATATTTTCCAAACAACATCACTAGTGGGGAAATGACCAATATGGTAGGCTAGATACTGGAAAGTCACAAAATCACTTTTCATGAGGACGAGCTACCACCTGAAGGATTGGGGCACAGCAAAGCACTGCACATCATCGTGCAATGCGAAGATCATTTCATCACAAGGATCTTGATTGCTGGAGGCTCCAGTCTTAACATTTGTCCGTTGATAACACTCAAGAAATTGGGTAAAGGGCTACATGAGATAAGGTATGGAGCAATCAATGTGAGAGCCTTCGACGGTTCTCAGAGGTCCACCATGGGGGAGATCAGTCTATGTTTGCAAATGGGACCAACATGGTTTGAGGTGGATTTCCAGGTGATAGATGGGCCAGCATCCTACAACCTATTGTAGGACGATCCTGGATCCATGCTGCTGGGGCCGTAGCATCAACGCTACATCAGGCGGTAAAATTTGAGTGGAACCACCAAGAGGTAATTATTCATGGTGACGGTAGCAACCCCATTTATAGTCGTCAGACTATTCTAGTGATTGACGGAAAAAGGAAGATAGGCGGGGGAACTTACCACCGCATCGAACGGGTCAACGCCATCAATAAGGACAAATGGCGGGATAGAAAGATTGAGAGCATCCTGAGCTGGAGAGGATATGAGCTAGGCAAAGGGCTCGGTAAGAACCTCCAAGGGATCACGAAGCCCATAAAGCTCAAGAAACATGGTACTACTTTCGATCTGGGATATGAGTACACCTGGGAAGAATTCAAAAACTGGTCACCACCTTGGCGCGGTCATTATTACCCTTTCAAGCAGGCCGACATTATTTATGGATCAGACGAAGAAGAAGCACTTGCAGTGATGAGGAGTTTGTTCCTAGAGGATGATGATATGTATTGTTGTGTTATCCTCGAGGAGGAGGGGGAGGAAGGCCCTTCCATACAAACTGTAAGCAAGGGGACATATCTCAAGAACTGGTCTATCAGGACGACCAAAGCCCGACGAGCCTTGGGGTAGCAAGGCTAAAACAAGCATTATTTACCGTTTTATTTACTAAATGTTTCCCTTTTCTGCATTTTTCAATTTCTACAATAAGATCTTCAATGTTCGAAACAGTTATTCAATTTATCAAAGCATCTTCTAATTTCTCTTACGAATCCGTTATTTATTGCTATTGTTTTCTCTCATTACTTTATCTATACAACATTTCTATTACTTGTCTTGATGAACCGATGACTGTGACATGCAATAAGACAACGTAGCAAACGGACATGGATTCAGACGAAGATGATATACCCGACGAGATTGTCAAAGAAGATGAAAGCTTTGAGAACAGACCTAAGTCCAGCCTAGACGAGACTAAGGTTATCAACCTGGGAAGTTCAGAAAATGTCAAGGAAACACGGATCAGCATTCATCTGTCACCGTCAGAAAAGAAAGAATACACAGAGTTTCTGAAAGAGTATGAGGACGTATTTTCCTGGTCATACAATGACATGACTGGTCTAAGTACGTCTATTGTGGCTCACAAAATGCCAACCAATCCAATGTGTCCGCCGGTAAAGCAAAAGCTCAGAAAATTCAAATCTGACACGAGTTTGAAAATCAAGGAAGAAGTTACCAAGCAGATCAACGCCAAGGTTCTCAGGGTAGTCGAATACCCAACATAGTTAGCCAACATTGTACCTGTGCCGAAGAAGGACGGGAAGGTCAGAATCTGTGTCGACTATCGGGATCTCAACTGGGCTAGTCCGAAAGACAACTTCCCTTTGCCAAATATACACATTCTAATTGACAATTGCGCCAAGCATGAATTACAGTCATTCGTGGAGAACTTCGAATATTGTCTAACAACTTCTTTCACAGCGGAGGAATCGTGTATAGGAAAACTCCCGATTTGGGGTTATTAAGATGTGTCGACGCAAAAGAAGCATCAAAGCTACTAGAAGAAATTCATGTTGGGACCTACGGTCCTCATATGAACAGTTTTGTTCTGGCAAAGAAGATACTCCGAGTTGGTTACTTTTGGATGACTATGGAGACGGACTGCATCCAGTACGTCCGAAAATTCCACCGCTGTTAGATACATGGAGATGTGATAAAAGTACCACTAAGTGAGCTCAATGCAACAAGTTTACCATGGCCGTTCGCCGCTTGGGGCATGGACGTTATTAGACCGATCGAGCCTTCCGCCTCCAACGGACACAGGTCCAAATAGATACGTAGGCAACCCTATGGGTTCGGTCACAATTCAATAAAAAATTCATTTTCCCCGTAGTTGGAAACTGGGGCAGAATGTTGAGGAGGACCCTCAAAATTCTGAAGCAAGTTCAGCCGATTGCCGCACGAGCAACAGTCAGAAGTATTCACCTATCCAAACTGGGGCAGAATTTTGAGGAGGACCCTCAAAATTCCGTAGCAAGAGTGGTTGCAACGTCTCGAACCATGTCACGATCGTCGGTTCATCTGAAACTATCTTAGATTGTATGCTTATATTATACTTTTACAAAATCATGCATATTCGTTTTTAAAATAGCTATTTTAGCAAACGCTACCCCAATGATACAGAAAATATCATCATGATCAAGCGAACGAGTCAAGAAAAGCCAGGGGGAATGCAAACTAACCTTTCCCCTTACAGAACTCACGATTTTTCTTTAGATGCAGGCACAAAGATTGCGAAGGCCTACTAGCCACCCGAAGAACATATATTGTTCAAAGAAACGCTTCTCAAAATCGTCGTACATGCCGACATTTATTATCAACACAAACGATGCTTCATTATCGCAATAATCACAACAATCACAGTGCCACAATTTATCTCCAGCTAAGAACTCCTACTGTCATTTTATTTATTGCATAAGGCTACCTTTCTGCCTTCCGAGACTAAACACTGTCTCCATATGCATTGCATAAGGCTACTATTCTGCCTTCCAACTTGCATAAGGCTACCTTTCTGCCATCCGAGACTAATCTTTGTCTCCATATGCATTAGCATCTTGCATAAGGCTACCTTTCTGCCTTCCGAGACTAAACACTGACTCCATCTGCATTGCATAAGGCTACTATTCTGCCTTCCAACTTGCATAAGGCTACCTTTCTGCCTTCCGAGACTAAACACTGTCTCCATCTGCATTGCATAAGGCTACTATTCTGCCTTCCAACTTGCATAAGGCTACCTTTCTGCCTTCTGAGACTAAACATTGTCTCCATCTGCATTGCATAAGGCTACTATTCTACCTTCCAACTTGCATAAGGCTACCTTTCTGCCTTCCGAGACTAAACACTGTCTCCATCTGCATTGCATAAGGCTACTATTCTGCCTTCCAACTTGCATAAGGCTACTATTCTGCCTTACAACTTGCATAAGGCTACCTTTCTGCCTTCCAGCTTGCATAAGGTTACCTTTCTGCCTTCCGAGACTAAACATTGTCTCCATCTGCCTTGCATAAGGCTACTATTCTTCCTTCCAACTTGCATAAAGCTACTATTCTGCCTTCCAACTTGCATAAGGTTACCTTTCTGCCTTCCGAGACTAAACACTGTCTCCATCTACATTGCATAAGGCTACTATTCTTCCTTCCAACTTGCATAAGGCTACCTTTCTGCCTTCCGAGACTAATCTTTGTCTCCATCTGCATTCGCATCTTGCATAAGGCTACCTTTCTGCCTTCCGAGACCAAACACTGTCTTCATCTACATTGCATAAGGCTACTATTCTGCCTTCCAACTTGCATAAGGCTACCTTTCTGCCTTCCGAGACTAAACATTGTCTCCATCTACATTTGCATTCCTGCATAAGGCTACCTTTCTGCCTTCCGAGGTTAAGCTCTACCTCCATTTGCATTTGCATAAGGCTACCTTTCTGCCTTCCGAGACTAATCTATGTCTCCATCTGCATTCGCATCTTGCATAAGGCTACTTTTATGCCTTTTGAGACTAAACATTGTCTCCATCTGCATTGCATAAGGCTATTATTCTGCCTTCCAACTTGCATAAGGCTACCTTTCTGCCTTCCGAGACTAAACATTGTCTCCATCTGCATTTCATAAGGCTACTATTCTGCCTTCCAACTTGCATAAGGCTACCTTTCTGCCTTCCGAGTTTAAACACTGTCTCCATCTGCATTGCATAAGGCTACTATTCTGCCTTCCAACTTGCATAAGGCTACCTTTCTGCCTTCCAGCTTGCATAAGGTTACCTTTCTGCCTTCCGAGACTAAACATTGTCTCCATCTGCATTGCATAAGGCTACTATTCTACCTTCCAACTTGCATAAAGCTACTATTCTGCCTTCCAACTTGCATAAGGTTACCTTTCTGCCTTCCGAGACTAAACACTGTCTCCATCTACATTGCATAAGGCTACTATTCTGCCTTCCAACTTGCATAAGGCTACCTTTCTGCCTTCCGAGACTAATCTCTGTCTCCATCTGCATTCGCATCTTGCATAAGGCTACCTTTCTGCCTTCCGAGACTAATCTCTGTCTCCATCTGCATTCGCATCTTGCATAAGGCTACCTTTCTGCCTTCCGAGACCAAACACTGTCTTCATCTACATTGCATAAGGCTACTATTCTGCCTTCCAACTTGCATAAGGCTACCTTTCTGCCTTCCGAGACCAAACAATGTCTTCATCTACATTGCATAAGGCTACTATTCTGCCTTCCAACTTGCATAAGGCTACCTTTCTGCCTTCCGAGACTAAACATTGTCTCCATCTACATTTGCATTCCTGCATAAGGCTACCTTTCTGCCTTCCGAGGTTAAGCTCTACCTCCATTTGCATTTGCATAAGGCTACCTTTCTGCCTTCCGAGACTAATCTATGTCTCCATCTGCATTCGCATCTTGCATAAGGCTACTTTTATGCCTTTTGAGACTAAACATTGTCTCCATCTGCATTGCATAAGGCTATTATTCTGCCTTCCAACTTGCATAAGGCTACCTTTCTGCCTTCCGAGACTAAACATTGTCTCCATCTGCATTTCATAAGGCTACTATTCTGCCTTCCAACTTGCATAAGGCTACTTTTCTGCCTTCTGAGACTAAACACTGTCTCCATCTGCATTGCATAAGGCTACTATTCTGCCTTCCAACTTGCATAAGTCTACCTTTCTGCCTTCCGAGACTAAACGATATCTCCATCTGCATTTGCATTCCTGCATAAGGCTACCTTTCTGCCTTCCGAGGTTACTCTACCTCCATTTGCATTTGCATAAGGCTACATTTCTTCCTTTCGAGACTAAACGCTGTCTCCATCTGCATTATCATCTTCCATAAGGCTACCTTTCTTCCTTCCTAGGTTAAACTCTACCTCCATCCGCGTCTGCATAAGGCTACCATTCTGCCTTCCGAGGCTAAACGCTGCCTCCCATTTACTTTGCGAAAGGCAACCACTGCCTCTAGCATTATTTACTTAACTTTCCTTTCGGGCTAAGCTCTGCCCCTTTAATTCACAAGACTAAGCTCTGTCTTGTTAGCATCATACTATTGCATCTTCATGGGCTGAAATACCGCCAACTTTTCCAAAGGCGTCATCGTTCGGAGGCACCATCTTTATGGCACGAGAACACCATGTCATGGCCTGAGGATCCCTTTTTATCAGATTGCATATCATTATTCAAAGGCATAATGGTTCGGAGGCACCATCTTCATGGCCCGAGAATATCATTTCATGGCTTGCGAATCCTGCATCAAGCAATTCATGGCCCAGGACATCATGGTCTAAAGACGTCATCCTTAACCGTCCTAAGACAGCATTCATGGTTCAACGGGAATTTGCATCATGTTTAAAGTATGCCCAAATATATGCTTGTATTATTCATTTGCAGGTAATCCGGCAAGCAACAACCTTCCTAGCAGGATGGGTCCCGCTCCAGTTCCCTTTACCACCTCGTAAGCAGCTTGTTCACTCAACCTTGCACCGTGCGTCCGTTATTGCAAAACTTCATCGGTACACTTCGCCGATGACTCCTGAACTACATACGGCCTAATTCCTATAAAACCAGGGATATGTAGGAAGCTCAAAAACTAGGGTGCGGCCTAAATCTTTCAAACTATTTCCACTCGGTCAAAATTGGCCATCATATCTTTACCCGGCAACTCTTTCATCCTTCCCGGGTAAATGGGGCAGCTGTTGATACCCAATTTTTCCTTGAAATTATTTTCGAACTTACATTTTTTTACCTTCAAAATCACTTTTCATAATGAATGGTATTTTTCATAATTTTTCATATTTTTATCAATTCATTTTCCTATTTATTTTGTATTTTATATTCAATAATTATTCATAAACTATATTATAGATAATTCCAAAAATGTTTCCCAGTTCAGTATATTATTTTAATCCTGTTCGGATTTAATTATTTTATAAATTAATCAATTTGGCACTATTTAGCTATAATTACACATATTTTGCAACTGTGGCCTAATTGTGCATTTATACTATTTTAATCCCATAATTAGTCGTTTTATATTTTATAATTAGCCAATTATCTTAAATTTCACTTACTTAGCATTAATCTTATTTTTATATAATTATTAGCTATTTTATTAATTATTATTTTTTTCACTGGTATTTAAAATCTAGCCACTTTTAATTTTTTGATTGCAACCCAATACCCCAATATTTTAACCCAATTAATTACCCAATACCCAACCAACCTAATTGACCCAGTAACCCAGCCCAAACCAATCTCCTACCCGGCCCAACCCCGGATCAATCTGAGCCGTTGATCAAATTAGATCAACGACCCAGATCCTCATTACCATAATTAAACTCACCTAACCCCCTGACCCCTCTCATTCTCACCGTCTCTCATCTCTCTACTCTCTCTCTCTCTCTCTCTCTCTCTCTCTCTCTCTCTATCTCTAGTCTCTTCTAGAGACTTCTGTCTCTTCCCTGCTCCGACGAGTCCTTTCATCTTCTCCGGCGACCTTCTCCACCGGAGACCATGGATTCCTCACCTTCTGCCTCCTATGGTTCCCTTATGCCGGTAATGTCATCCCTAAGGCCCTCGAAGGGCGAAGACCCATCTACTCACACCCATGGCGTTCCTTCTTGCCTCAGGCCTCCAAGGCTTGATTTCGAGTAAGATCTGTGACCTTTGAGGCTTGAGCCAGTGACATTTGAGGTTCTTCTTATCTTTTCTGGGGTTTTCTTTGAAACCCTAATGCTTGAAACCTTTGATTCTTTTAGATCTACAATAGATCTACGCATATTACGAGTTATTATGATGTTTTCTTTAAAGATTTTCTGTTTCCCCTAAACGGTTCTTCATTTTCTTAACTAGGGTTCCTAAACCCTTTTTCAAAATGGGTTTCCTTGTTGATTTCTAACATTACCTCATGATTTTCCTCATATTTACCATTATTGAAACCTTTTCCTTGTGGTTTGGTCAGTATATGTGCTTGATTGTCACGAGTAGCTTGAATTTCTGGTGAGTTTACTTTGTTTTTCCTATTAGGGCTTATGACTCTTCATCTCTTTTGTGTGTATCATGTCTACTCTGCTGATGCGTACTAGCATCTGTGTGAAACCCTAATAATGTTTAGACCTATGCCCTGAAAACTACTGGTTTGCTTGTGTGTTTGCATATGTGCTTGTGTTTATTGATCTTTACCCTATGTTGTTTGTCTTTGGCTCTTCTTGCCTCCCTGACTCACATGATCCCTAATTTCATACACTAGGGTTTCTATGTTCTTGCTTAACATCCGTGTTGTTTCATGTTGATTCTCTTCAATTAATATTATGCTTGCTCGAGTCCTTGATTCTGTGCTATTTGTCACTCAATTTTTGCCTGACTTACCGCTTTGCTTATAATGTGGTTATTCCTGTTATACATAAGAATTTCTATTCACTAGTTGTTTGAATCCCTGATTCACTATGATTCAATAAGCCCTGCTGATCTCTTATGAGATATTCTTCTGATTTCCAACCTCTAACTTATTTTTCTTACCTTGATTTGTTACTGTGATTGATATTTCTTCCTTAATTGATATTTTTCCGAACCTAGTCTCAATTGCTTGCTTGATTTGCTCTGAAATTATCTTCTTATATGTCCTATGCATGGTAACTTTCCTTAATTATGCTTACCTACTAGCCGTTTGAGTTCAACCTTCAATTAAGGGATACTTAATTGCTTGTCATAAACACTGTTTTACATTCTTTCCTTATTTTTCACTCACCGTTTGAATAATTCCCTTAATTCTAGGGATACTTACAGTTAATTGATTCTCTGAGTCCCATAATTACTGGGCAGTCTGATTTCTTTACCTTATTCTTTTTCGCCTAGTTCCAATTATATATATACTCTGTCCATGCATTGAAAAAAGAAAAAGAAAGAGAAAAAGGAGACACTCATTTCTACTCTCTCTTGCTCACACATATTCCTTCTATTGCCCCCTATCGATTGTCTGCTTGTTACTAGTCGGCTGAAAGCCAAGACTAGTTGTGCCGTTTGATCATTCTTTGGTCTGTGCTTACTCTCTTCCATACTGATATGTCTTGATTTCAATTTAAGTTCCAAGAACAATATGGTCCTTTTATTACTTCAATTCATCCTGTTTCTAGTGTGTTTTTATTTATGGTTTTGTTGTTCAACTTGCCACTAATATGTCTACCTTATTTCTTTACATGTATGCTTCCTTAGAATCAGCATGTTCATGAAATGTTATTTCCCCTTTCTACAGCATGTCTCACTACAACCCTGTTCCCTGGTATGCTTAACTAGTTTAGAATGAACTTGTCTTGGACAAGGCAATTGGTACCTTATGTTACCTGATTCTATTAATCCTAAAGTTCCTTAACCCCTTTAGCATATGGTTGATTTTGTACTTAAGTGCTCCTGCAATTATATGTTTACCTACGTGCCCTATGTGTCCCCAAACCCCATTATCCCTGTTTGTGTTTGCTAAACATGCCTTGGTTCTGTGTTCTTTAGCTGTGTATGAACCTTATTTTTGGTGTTGTGTCTAGACTGTTGTTTATTACTCTACTCTCTTTTCAAAAGCTATTTTACTAAACAAACTCTCTTGCTTATGAAATGTTTTAAGTATAGTCCCTTTCAACGTTGTTTCTGTCAAAACCTTTTCGAACTCATTTCTTGCACTTCATTTTATTCCTAGACCCTTAGGTTCCACCCTCTCAGTGTGAGCACTGCACATGTTTAAGTCCTAGTTATCAAGTATGGGTGTGAGCATTTACCGGGAGCCCCCCCCTCCCCTGAGGTCCTTAGGGAACTTTGACACACCCGTCCTATGAAAGGCTACGAAACACTAAAAGGCAGTGAGGTTTGAAGGATTTGGGCCTATTGAAGGCCCCCTATAGAATAACTTTGTATTTTCTACTTTGTTTATGTAATTCATAATTCCTGGCTTGTAATAATTTGTAAACAACTTATGAGGGTTGGATAATGTAAATGGGAGGGATAACTATGCATGCTTAAGTCATGAATAGGGTAGAAACCATGTTTAGGCTTTATTTCCTATCTGCGCAATAGAGATCCTATGTAGGTTTATATGTTCATGCATTAGAGATCCTGCTTCTTAGGATTCTGCTGTTTTAGCATACTTACTTTGCTTAAAACAATCCTGCTAATAATGATGTTCCTTGCTATCGCTGCCATGTACACCTAGAAATCATGCATTAGGCCTGACAAACTAATGAGCAAGTTACGCTGTATTTCCTGAAACTGCAATGCAATATTGACACTTAGAGATCATGTTTAGGTTAAATAACAGCAATCAACATGTCATATCAGCATATCTGAAGCGTGCTTAAACAGTTAGAAATCCTGCTTAGGATCTACATATACATCGCTCTGTATTTCTGTGCATTAGAGATCATGTCCGTAGGATTGCATCCATATCCGTTTAGGCACCTCTACTCCAATTGCTGATAAAAATCGTTTTATTCAGTTTTGACAACACTTAGAATAGCGTGTTTAATAATATAGTTTCAAGCAGCTTTCATTAAGTAATTCTAATATTGGCACATTGTTTTACACCTAGGCAAGCCTTAGGTGATAAATTTGTTAAAACTAGAAATCTGCTTCCTTGTGTAGACTGCCTAACATTCAACAGGTTTTGAAATCAGTAGGCAAAACTAATTAGGCCTTTTCTTAATTACAAATTCGCTTCTCTGTTATGTTTTAAAATCACCTAGACACCATGTCTTCGGATTCCAATCAATATTGCCCTTATATGTGTTTGAGTCATTCTAATTATGTGCATAACCTGTGGAGGTAAATTTGAGCCTCATGTATGCTCCTATGTGTTTCTCATTTACTGTAGTCCAAAGTGTTTTTTACCTGTCGCTTTAGAATTTTACCTTTAAACCTGAGGGTCCGTCTAGTACCTCCCTTTAGGATAGTAGTCCTAACCTCCTCCGGGACTGATAGGATGGGGCGGGTAATAGCACGCAATAGAGGTCGTGACCAACACGCGCGTTAATTATCTTCACGAGTGGGGAAGGGTAGAATATGGATATGATGACCGATGCGCTAATACCACGTGTAGCCCTCTTTGAGGAGTGTCTATCGGGTATAGCATTGATGTGATCCATATTATTTCAAACCTAGGATACCATTTCTTTAAATGTTAGGTTATAATTTTTTCAAAACTTTGTCACAACTGTTTTCCAGACACTTGCTTATTTAATATTTGAAACCCCCTCTTACTTGAGCCTCCTTACTTTTTATTTGCTAATTGTACAAATTCACGAAAAATATTTGTCCGGGAACCACACTTGTGGATCCTGAGGGGTGCCTAGCACCTTCCCCTTAGGATAATTTCAAGCCCTTACCCAATCTCTGGTTAGTAACGTAGTTGTAATTTCAAGCCCGTGTCCGTGTCAGTGACCAATTATCCTCTTTTCGATCAGTGGTGCCCTTTGCGGGTTTTCACCGACTAACCTCTCTCATTTCTCTTCTTACCATCACCTCATGCTTCCCTTGTGGGTTTTCACCGATAAGACTCTCTCATTTTCATTTCTCTTCTTACCGTCGCCTCACGGTGCCCGTGTGGGTTTTCACCGATAAGACTCTCTCGTTTCAATTTCTCTCATTTGTTTGCATCTGATACAAGTAACTGTATCCTCCAATTTTGTCCTTTCTCTGTCGATCGATCGGAAGGACTGCAATAGGATTTGGGGGTAAAAGGATTTGTATTGAATTACAACTTTGGAACTTTTCAAGCGAATCATTGCCGAATTTTAACACTTGCCCCAACTTAAACTCTTGGAGGAATGTGGATTTTTATTTTGGTGTGACTGAACCCCAGGGAGAGGCTGCGTACGTATCCTTTTGGAATCAAGTCGAACGTAGTTCAGGGAACTTTTGTTTTTGTTTTTCCTCTGTTTTGTTTTATTTTTTCTTTTCTTTTTTTTTCTTTTTTATTGTTCCTTTTTTTTTTGTCATTTCATCATTTTTTTTGTTTCTTTTTCCTCTTTCTTTTTCATTTTGTTTTCATTTTTCAACTTTCTTTTTTTTGTTTTCCAATAACACTTTCGGGTTCCGAAGAGGGTAATCAAAGAAGAGTAACCGGCTCAAAGGGTTTGCAAAAAAGGGCTAATGGTGTTTGGGTAGCGAGAATGAAAGCCTTCGTCATCCCAATCGGAGAACATTTGAAAATATATGGAAGATGAAACATAGTACCTTTTGACTGCACATGCGTTGACAGTTGTTTCAGGGACATTTTCTTTGAGCCCCAAGTACAACGCACTCTTTTGGCAGTACTCTGGTTGCAATGCATGGACCTTTCCAATCTGAACCAATTTTCCTTTGGCTTTTCTGATTCATTGTTTTATTTCCTTGACCTAACTTCATTTGCATTCTGATCCTTGATTCATTATTTCGAAGTATGGCAGTGTTTTAGGTTATTTTGACTGCACCTGCATTGACAGTTGTTTCGGGGACATTTTCTTTGATGTATCCCAAGTACAAACGCACTCTTTTGGCAGTAGTACTGTATGGACCTTTTCGATCTGAACCAATTTTCCTTTGGCTGTTCCGATTCATGGGTTTATTTCCTTAACCCAAACTTCATTTGCATTCTGATCATTGATTCATTATTGCAAAGTCTGACAGCGTTTTAGGATCTGGGCATGAAGTCCGCAGGCATGTCATGTTATTGAAATCGACATTTAACAGAACTAAGAGTAGAGTAAGGAAAGAAACAAGATTAAGAGACATTACTTGAAAAATGAAATATTAATTCCATTTGATTTTTTTTTTCGATTTTCTTTTTAAGTTTAAAGATAGAAGGGTTTACATCGGAAAGTAAGACAATAAAGTAAAACATCTGGATCACACCATGAGATAATCCGGACGCAGAAGGGATAACAAGACTGGCTACCGAGACTCCCATCTGATGAGGGGAACTTTCAGGCTTGGAGACCATTTTTTGGCTTTTCTTCTGTTTCGGCAATGGCTGCAATGGCCTTCAGTGCCGAATCAAATTATTTATCTTCACAAATCATCCCGATTAATGGACCAGTGTGAACAGGCAGGGGATTGTTCATCATATTATGGTCTTCTTCATCCCTAAACACTATTGCCTAGACCTCGATGAGATCTTTCACTGCTCTTTTAAGAGTCCAACAATCTTCAGTGTCATGCCCCACTGCTCCTGAGTGGTATTCACATCTAGCATCAGCCCAGTGCGAGGGGGACTCGGGGTTCGGCCGATTTGGGGCCACTGGCTGCAACAGACCTATCCTGACCAACTTTTGGAACAAGCTAGAGTATGATTCACCAATAGGTGTGAAATGATTCTTTTTGAAAGGCTCTCTTGGGCGAGGATCGTATTGGGAAACATTTGATCGGGGATTATATGGAGCTTGGTAAGGATGGGCATTTCTGGGAAGTGGAGCTCGGTTTTGGGCGTAATTTTGTTGCCGAGGATGCGGCTGAGCGTTGATTACTGTATAAGGGAGTGGGGACATAGCATATGTTGCTTCCTGATGAGGATAATAATGCTGTGAATCTCTGGGAAATGGGCCTGGATATTCCCGAGGCCGTCGAGAATTCCTAGGGCCTGAAGCCATCATGGCTCCCTCTACTCTCCCGTTTCTGTTCATCGAACCCTCCGAACCATTCTGAACGGCATGTGTTGTGGCCATAAAAGCAGATTGACTCAAGATTCGGCCTGCTTTCAAACCATTTTCGACCATCTCCCCAATTTTGATAGCTTCAGCGAACGGTGTACCTATAGCAGACATCATGTTCTGGAAGTAGTCCGCCTCTTGGGCCTGTAGGAAGACTGTAACCATTTCTGCTTCGTCCATTGGAGGCTTTACCCGGGTGGCTTGCTCGTGCCATTTGATAGCATATTCGCGGAAGCTTTCCGCAGTTTTATTGTTCAAATTGGACAAAGAGTTCCTGTCAGGTGCGATGTCCACATTATACTGGAACTGGCGGACAAAGTCTCGGGCCAAATCGTCCCACATATGCTAATGGGAAATTTCTTGATCCATATACCATTCAGCAGCGATTCCGATGAGGCTTTCTTCGAAGTAGGCCATTAGCAATCCTCTTTTCCATCAACACCCCTTAGCTGGTTACAATATCGTTTTGTCACGACCCAGATTCCTAATCCGGGTCGTGATGGCGCCCAACGACGGGGTTAGGCAAGCCAACACAAATTACACTAAGTGTTAACCTTCCCATTTAATTAAACAAGTAAACATTTACAAATTTTAAACAGTTAAACATGTTGATAGCTTGACATAGAAATAAAGCATATGCATTCTTGTACAACCCAAACCCAAAATATATATATACACCACGCGTGTGTGCCAGGAACTAGTGTCACGAGTGTCATGGGCAACTACTGAATATACAATGACTACAATATATACAGAGTCTCAGTCTGAATGAAATGGACAGAGAATATAACAAAAGAACTCCGGGGTGCTGCTAGGAAGTCACCGGGAAAGCAGCTCACCGTGAAGTATGACCACGCTATCAATACCTAGCACCGGTGTGATAATCAGATGTACCAGCCTCCGGACCTGTACAGTCAAGTACAAAAAAGAAAAGAAAGTGCAGCATGAGTACATATTAAATAAATATGTACCCAGTGAGTATCCCTCCTAAACTCGAAGAAGTAGTGACGAGAGGTCGACTCGACACGTTGTCACGACCCCGATTCCTAATCCGGGTCGTGATGGCGCCCAACGACGGGGTTAGGCAAGCCAACACAAATTACACTAAGTGTTACCCTTCCCATCTAATTAAACAAGTCAACATTTACAAATTTTAAACAGTTAAACATGTTGATAGCTTGACATGGAAATAAAGCATATGCATGCCTGTACAACCCAAACCCAATTATATATATACACCACACGTGTGTGCCAGGAACTAGTGTCACGAGTGTCATGGGAAACTATTGAATATACAATGATTACAATATATACAGAGTCTCTGTCTGGATGAAATGGACAGAGAATATAACAAAAGAACTCCGGGGTGCTGCTAGGAAGTCGCCGGGAAAGCAGCTCACCGTGAAGTATGACCACGCTATCAATACCTAGCACCGGTCTGATAATCAGAAGTACCAGCCTCTGGACCTGTACAGTCAAGTACAGAAAAGAAAAGAAAGTGCAACATGAGTACATATTAAATAAATATGTACCTAGTGAGTATCCCGCCTAAACTCGAAGAAGTAGTGACGAGAGGTCGACTCGATACTCACTAAGGTCCAACAGTAATAACATATGATAGAATATAATGAAATACAGTAGGCATGTCAGGAAATAAGCAACAAGTACATATCAGGAGCAGAAATCCAAACAACTACTGAACTAAATAATAAAGCACTTCCAAGGGTAAGACCACCGAGCGAAACAAAAATCACAAATTCTTAGATCCGCCGTGGCGTACGGCCCGATCCCATATATATATCACAAATACTTCTCAACACTGCCATGGCGTACGACCCGATCCCATACATATTCAATTACTTTTCAACACTACCGTGGCATACGGCCCGATCCCATATTCATTTCAATTACTTTTCAACACTGCCGTGGCGTATGGCCCGATCCCATATAGACATAATCACTCTCAAACCTGTTGTGGCGCACGGCCCGTTCCCAATATCTTACAATACTTACTTTCCATAACAAATTCCTTGCCATTCAATAATTTTCCATAAAGCCTCAGAGGAACAACACTATACAAAACATAATCTCATAGTACATATGGCGTCACAATAAATCATATAAAGCATTACAAGGAAAACATATCAGGCATTACGAGAAAAGCATATAAGGCATTACGAGAAAGCATACAAGGCATGATGTGGGCCTAACTACCCGGACATAACAATAATAGCCGCTACGTACGGACTCTCGTCACTTGGCGCGTACGTAGCCCCCAAACAATTTACACATAGCATATACATCACCTATGGGGACAATTCCCTCTTACAAGGTTAGAAAGGAGACTCACCTCGTGTCGAATCTACCCCTCGGACCACAATTGCGCCCGAAACTCCGAACTCTACACCCGAGGACTCGCAACTAGCCAAAAGGTATACAATAACATCAATGCATGCACAATGCGGGAAATTACCCTAGTTATTTACTAAAATCGCTATTCTTGAAGAATTTCCAAATTCCAACCCCGGTCCCGCATGATCAAATTCCGAAAATTCTCGAAGGGATCACTCACCCATAGCCTAAGGATCATTAATGTGTGATTTCTACTTGAATTCATGGCCTAAAATGGAAAATCACAAAGTCCTCAAGAATCCTAAAATTACTACCTAATTCCATGATTTTTGATAATTTAGTAGGGAATTTAACTAGGAATTAATGTTTGAAACTAGTGTTAAATAGGGAATTTACTTACCTCAAGTACTAGGTTGAAGGCCCTCTTGGAAGCTCTCAAATAACACAAGGAGGAAGATGTAAATGGAGAGAATAACTTAAATGCCGTATATAAACTACCCTGCCCAGATGTCCCTTCATCTCGAACGCGACAGGGGCATCGCGTCTGCGAAGGCCAATGGCCCAGGCCAGGAGGCCCTTCTATGCGAATGCGAGAGAGAGCCCGCGAACGCGGAGGCTAGCTGGGCTAGACCTTCGCGAACGCGGTTGGACGGGTGCGAACGCAAACACAAATGGTAGTTGGGCCGGCCCAATTGGCTGGACCCTATGCGAACGCGGAGTCTAGCTTGGTAGACCTTCGCTAACGCGGTTGGAGGGGTGCGAACGCGAAGTCCAGGGGGCCCAACCCATCGCGAACGCGGGCTGGGGAACGCGAACGCGTAGAGAATCCGTAGCCCCTTCCCAATTCCTTCTTCGCGAACGCGGCCACCCTCCCGCGAACGCGAAGAAGGAAACCAGATACAGAAAATTCTGGTTTTTCCAACTTAGCTCCCGGGGGTCAAGAACTCACCCGAGCCCCTCGGAACCCCATCCAAAAGCACCGGCAAGTCTGTATTCATGATACGGACTCGCTCGAACTTCCGGAACGAGAAAAACAACAACGAAACTCAGAATTTGACCCCAAAACCAAATTGAATCAACACTTTGAACTTAGAGTTCTAGAATTCATTTCAATGCGCCGAACCGGCCTATACTACTCGGAATGACTTCAAATTTTGCAGACAAGTCATAAATGACATAACGGAATTGTTCCCGATCTCGGAATTCCATTCGGACTTCGGGAACACAAAATCACATTCCAAACAAATTTCAAATTCTATGAGATTTCTCAAAACTTCATTAACTCTAAATTTCCCATTTTGATCCGAAACACGTCAAATCAAATCCGTTTCTTACCAAATTTCACAGATAACTTAAATAACACATATTAAATCTGTCCCGAGCTCCGAAACCATAATACGGGCCCGACAACACAAGTTTCACATCGGGGTTCATTTTCATAAGTCTTTATTATTTTCATAAAACAAGTTTCTTTAAAAATTCATTTCTCGGACTTGGGTCCTCGGAATTCGATTCCGGGCATACGCCCAAGTCCCATATTTTCCTACGGACCTTCCGGGACCGTCAGATCACGGGTTCGGGTCTGTTTATCAAAAATGTTGACAAGAGTCAACTTTATTCAATTAATTATCATAAATTTAACTCTTTATCAAGTTTCCACATAAAGGCTTCCCGGCTACGCGCCCGGGCTACGCACGCACATCGAGGTGAGATTGACGGAGGCTTTCGGGGCCTCGAAACACAGTCATAATTAAATTTACATAAGATGTCCCTTTTGGGTCATCACAATCTCCCCCTCTAAAACAAACGTTCGTCCTCGAACGGACGTAGAATCGTACCCGAGTCTGTGAAAAGATGGGGGTAACGACTCCTCATATTGGACTCGGACTCCCAAGTAGCTGCCTCGGCAGGCTGACCTCTCCACTGAATACGGACCGAAGGATAACTCTTCGACCTCAACTGGC
>MDKH01177393.1:0-16193 GCA_005239495.1 Nicotiana undulata
AGCGGGTTCAACGTTAGGCGCAGTCACGGCCTAAAGGGTGGGAATTTGGGTCGTGACAACTTCCTTATAAGTGAGCAAGATAATAGGCATCCCCTCTTTTTTTGCAATTAAACAGTCTTTGGCTTTTGCAAGGCTCACTTTGTTTTCAATCTTAGCCTCTTTCCGCTCACCAATGCTCTCTTTTTTTTCACTCTTCCCCACCTTTTCCTTTCTTTCTTTGCTGCCCTCTCTCTCCTCACACCTCACTTTTTCTTTCTTTTAGTCTCTTGTTTTGATCCCTCCCCATGTTTCCCCATTGATTCTTTCATCTTTTTTTGATCTTCATACACTTGGGAAGGAGTTAAAGGTGCAAGAATGTATTTCTTTCCATTATGCTCAAGAGAGTATCTATTTTTCCTCCCATCGTGAAAAGCACTCCTATCATACTGCCATGGGCGCCCCAACAAGATATGACAAGATTGCATAGGTACCATATCACATAGAATTTCGTTAGCGTACCTTCCAATCTTGAAGGAGACCATGCATTGCTTATTCACCTTTACCTCTCCACTATCATTGAACAATTGCAACCTATAAGGTCTAGGGTGATTCGTCCATTCCAACCCTAACCTTTTCACCAAATATGCACTCACAACATTAGCACCCCATTATCAATTATCATAGAACAAATTTTATCTTTAATCTCAAACCGGGCATGGAATATGTTTTCCCTTTGTTCTTCATTAGAGTTACCCAAATTAATATGCATAAGCCTCCTAACCACAAAATTCACCCCACTATCAATGTACTCCATCTCTTCTCCTTCTTCACCCTCTACAAAGTTTTCTCTTGTTCTTCACTTGGTTCCTTTTTTTCACTCTCATATCCCCCATCCTCTTTGATTAGAATGTTTTTTCTACTTGGGCATTCGTAAGCCTTATGCCCTCTCCCTTGACACTTGATACATTGAATAGAAGAAGTAGAAGTAGAAGTTTTTGGCATAAAAGGCTTACCCCCTTCCCTGGATTCTACTTTGCTCCTGCCCTTGTCGTCATGGAATTTAAGAGTAGGTGCCTCCTCAGATTTTGGCCATTGCTTCTTTGGAATAGCAGTTGGCCGGCTTCTCCATGAGCTAGATTGCTGTCTCCTTTTGTTTTGTCTTTCTACCTTTACAGCTAATTCAACTAACTCATCTAAAGTTACATATTGTTGTAATTCGACTACATCAGCTATTTCCTTATTTAAACCATTCAAAAACCCAGCCATTGTAGCCTCCTCTTCCTCCATATAATTAGCTTGGATCATAGCCATATCCATAGCCTTAAAGTACTCATCTACAGTCATGGACCCTTGCCTCAAAGTTTGAAGATGTTGTTGTAGATCTCTTTGAAAGTGTGGTGGCACAAATCTCTTCCTCATTACCCTTTTCATCTCAGCCCACGTAGCAACGAGTTCTTGTCCTTCTTGCAATCTGTCCCTAGAAAGCTTTTTCAACCATATTGCCGCATTGTCAAAAAACTCAACATCAACAAGTTTAACCTTCTTACCCTCAGAATAGTTGTGGCAGTCAAAGATGGCTTCAACTTTTCTCTCCCAATCAAGGTACAAGTCTGGATCCCTTGTTCCCTTGAAAGATGGCATCTTCATCTTTATACTACTCATATTATCATCCTCTAGTCTTCCTCTTTGTCCCCTCCTATCTCTTCCTACCCTCTCAAAATCAATATCATAATTAAAATCGTCGATAGGGTTTTCTTGATTTTGTGATGACCCAAAAGGTCATCCTATGTAAATTTGATTATGACTGTGTTCCGAGGTCCCGAAAGCCTTCGTTAATCTCACCTCGATGTGCGTGCACAACCTGGGCGCGTGGCCGGGAAGCCTTCATGTGGAAACTTGATAAAGAATTGAAATTATGATAACTAATTGAATAAAGTTGACTTTGGTCAACATTTTTGGTAACGGACCCGGACCCATGATTTGACGGCCCCGGAGGGTCCGTAGGGAAATATGGGACTTGGGTGTATGCTCGGAATTGAATTCCGAGGTCCCAAGTCCGAGAAATGAATGTTTAAAGAAAATTGTTTTCTGAAAATAATAAAGGCTTATGAAAATAAACCTCGATGTGAAACATGTGTTTCCGGGCCCGTATTATGGTAACGGAGCCCGGAACAGGTTCAATATGTGTTATTTGAGTTATCTGTGAAATTTGGTAAGGAGCGGACTTGATTTGACGTGTTTCAGATCAAAAATGGGAAATCGAGAGTTAATGAAGTTATAAGGATTTTCTTAAATTTGAGATTTGGTTTGGAGCGTGATTTTATGTTATCGAGGTCCGAATGTGATTCCGAGATAGGGAATAGTCCCGTTATGTCATTTATGACTTGTCTGAAAATTTGATTTCATTCCGAGTTGTATAGGTCGGTCCGGTGCATTGTTATAGAATCAAAAACTTGAAGTTTCTTAAGTTAGGATTTTAGGGGTTTTGGGATGTGATTTTGAGATTTAGCATTGTTTTGGGTGTTCCGAAGGCCCGAGCGAGTCCGTATTATGAATTAGGACTTGTTGGTATATTTGGACGGGGGCTCGGGTGGGCCCAGGTGCCTTCCGGACACCCAACGGGGCTAAAAACCAACTGGAACAACTACTGGTGCAGCTGTTGCTGGTGTGACCGCAGGTGCGGGACCGCTCCTGCGGTCCCAGCCTCGCAGGTGCGGTTCCTTTTCCGCAGGTGCGGTCTCCAGCTCTGCAAGTGCGACCCCCAGTCTGCCTTGCCATTTTCCGCAGGTGCGATCCTTTTCTCGCTGGTGCATAGGCCAGACTGTTTTAAATGCCAAAAACTCGGGATTTCCTCATTCCTTTCATACCAAAAACCCCAGTAGAGACTTGTGAGCTTGGGAAGGACACACCACGACCTAGCCACTATTAAGGTAAGTTAATTCCTTCCTAATACTAGTTTCATGCATGAATAGTTAATGGGATTACCTACTAAAATAATGGAAAATCAAGAATTGGGTAGTAAATTTAGGGTTTTTGAGAAATTCGCATATTGTCCGTTTAATGTTATGAATTCAAGTGGAAACTTTATATTTATGATCCTTAGGCTATGGGTGAGTGATTCCTTTGAGAATTTTCGGGATTCGAGCGTGCGGGTCTGGGGTCGAATTTTAGTATTTTTGGAAGAATAATAGAAAATGTATAATTAGGCTTTGGAATTGGTTTATTGAGTAACTATTGATGTTAATAACTCAATTGTGTCTAGATATTATCGATTCGTAGTTGGATTCAGGAAAGGCTGTGATTGAGGCTTGACTTGCATTTTGGAGCCGAGGTAAGTGTTTGGCCTAACCTTAGCTTGAGGGATTAGGTATAAAGTCTTATTTTCCATGTGTAATTCATGTCCAACGTATAGGTGAGGTGACGAGTACCTATATGTTGCGGTCAAGCATGGCCGTGAGTCAATTGTGATGAATTGCACCGTGTTCTTGATATTCTCTGTACTATGAATAATCGGTGATTAGAAGTGATACATTGATGTTGTTTTATAACGTGGGAAATTATTGATTAATTGTTCAGTTGAGGCTCTTACTATTGAAATTACACTTCTGAGTGAGTTTGGTTATAGCTGAGTCCCTTGCCGGGACGATAGAATTTTATTGAGTATTTCTGTACACTTGAGATTTCTTATTGTTAGTTTCACATTATATTGTTGTTTTATACTATTTATCGCACGAGGGGACATGCCATGCTGATTGTTTATTATTTATTGCACTAGGGGACATGTCGTGCTGATTGTTTATTATTTATCGCACGAGGGGACATGTTGTGCTGATTGTTTATTATTTATCGCACGAGGGGACATGCCGTGCTGATTGTTTATTATTTATCGCACGAGGGGACATGACGTGCCGATTGTTTATTATTTATCGCACAAGGGGACATGTCGTGCCGATTGCTTATTATTTATTGTACGAGGGGACATTCCGTGTTGAGTGGTTGTTATTTATGCACGAGGGGACATTCCGTGCCGAGTGATTGTGAGACTATGCACGAGGGGACATGTCGTGCCTGTTGTTGTTCATTACCTGTTCTGAGATGTTAAATTCCTGCTTTTACTTCCACATTTTAGTTATCACCTTGTTCTACTGCGCTAGTATTTGTTGCCCCTTTTACCCCCAGCATGTTCTCCCCATATCTGCTTTTACGTGTTTATTTCCATCGATATTTTCCTGTTATTATATAGAATTGCACATGTACATATATTATTGTCGGTCCTAGACTCGTCACTACTTCGCCGAGGTTAGGCTCAACACTTACTCAGTACATGAGGTCGGTTGTACTGATGCTACACCTACACTTCTTTATGTTGTGTAGACTTCGCAGCCGGACCCGGTGGGCACTGACGGAGGGAGCATTCCACCATTTCATTCAGGAGACCTCAAGGTAGACCCTCAGACGTTCGTGGGCCTTGGCGTCACCTTCTACCCTTCTCTTTCAGTTATGTCTTATTTTATAGTTTCAAAGACAGTCATATGTACTTATTTTCAGACCATTGTATTCAGTAATCTCATAGACAGTTCGTGAGTATGTGACACCAGTTCTGGGTTATATTTATGGGTTTTATTCTCGAGGCTTGCTTCATTATTGTGTACTTAGTTAACTTTCATATTGTTGACCACCGTTGCATTAGTAATCTTGTTCATTTTAGTTGTAAATGAGTTTATTTAGTTCAAACGTTTGCTTGTCTAGCGGGTTCAACGTTAGGCGTCATCACGGCCTGAAGATGGGATTTCGGGTCGTGACATATTTACAATGGGAGCAGGGGGTACATTTCTCCTAGCTTGGGGTCTAGCGTTATTTCCCCTACGCAGTTCAGCTATTGTAATATTTTGCTCAATAATGGTGTCCCTCATCTCTTGGAATTGCAAATTCCACCTTTCAAATTGTTGGTGCATAGCTTGCAAGGTGAAATCATTCCTTCCTTTGATTTAGGCTTTTTGAAGAACCCTTTGTTCATCATCACTACCTGTACGAGACATCTTGAACAAAGCAATATATGTATATCTCTCAATTTGGCTTTTTCCTCTGATGTTCTCACCTCTTTTGCCTTTTTTCACTTACTGCAACTCTTGGTCGTTACTCTTTAGATTTATTAATAAACCTTACTAGTCACAACCCTTAGTGATAAGAATATAAAGTTTAGAAAAATAAAGAAAAGGAATGACCAAACCTAAGAAGAGTAGGAATTGGTTAGTAGGGAAAAAAAAGGAAAGAAATCTAGGAAACCCCAAACCCACAAGAATAAGGAAAGAAGTTTCCTTAATCTTCAAGAACAAAGATCCCCTCTTCTTGTTTTCTTTATCGACTTGGAAACCAAATAATACTTGAATTCTAAAATAGTAATGTGCTAAGACTTTTTTTTGGGCTGATTTTCGTTTTTTTTTGTTGCTCAAGAGCCTCACAAGATTATCAAGATTGAAATCTTGATTAGCCTATGCTCGGATACCACTTGATAACAATATGATAGGGGTCCAAGAATTAAAAAAAATAATCAAGAAACGTGCGGAAACTAAAAAAAATAAAGAAACAAAAAAGACGGAAAATTAAGGATAGATTGAATTCAAGAAGTCTATTCTTGAAGTTGAATCCTAACAACAACAATTAGCTAATGAAGAACTAATCGCCTTTGGTAGAGATTAAAGAACAAGAGATAGATTGTGAAATCCGACCCTTTAGAATAACAAGAACAACAATAAGCCTAAATTTATCACCTTTCTTGAATACCTAGAAGTGATCTAAGATTTCGAAAGAATTTAATCTTACCACCTTAAGTCGAGTCTTGAAGGTTAAAGAATAAATCCAAGAATAACCACACACAAGAGTGCAAGAAAAAACTCACAATTTTTATTGATAATAGTCTAAGTCTAAAACCAAGAAAATACCCCTTTATATAGGGAGGGGGTCACGAAATTCTACCTAAAAATTAAGGAATAAAGTCCTAAAATACTTTGGACAACAAGCCCAACTACCATAAAAAAAAGTAAAACTCTAGGAAATAAAAACCAAGTCAATCTTGAAAAGTAATTCCAATAATCTTAGGAAAATAAAAACAAAACCTTAACTACCTAGGAAAGCATCAAATATGTCCTAACAAATTAGGAAATAAAATAAAAAACTTTAACTCCTTGTCCTATGTCTTGGACGCCCCTCCTTGAGCTGATTTAGACGCCTAATTTAGGCCCTCTTTGACTGGTGCTTGGACCCCAATCTACCTCCTCTTGGATTTGTACTTGGACCATTAAATGAGTGTAGCACTTAGCTAAATCATCTCCATAATTCTTGAGTTATTCTTCCACCATTAGTGCCTTCTTGATCTCCTATTGAAGCCCAACAACCTTGTCTTGCTTCTCCTTAGCTTGAGACCTTGTGAATGGCCTTCTTGTTGATTCTAAAGCTTTATCCTTGTCCGTTGAGCTATCAGGTAGTGACGAAAAAAAATCTTTTTGGAGAGAGGGCACATGTCGGGTTAGGTGGGTGGGTGTGGGGATGTGGGGTGGATTGGTGAGGGTATGGAATAGGGTGAGGAAGGTTGAGAAGGAGTTTTGAAAAATGTTTTCTCTTCTCTTGATAAGGAAAATATTTTCCTCCAGTTGGAGGAAAATGAGTTGATAAGGAAAATATTTTCCAAAATATTTGAGCCAGCCTAACATGAAAATATTAGAAAATATTTTTCGAAAAATATTTTCGTTTGTACTAAACACGCCTTAAAACTTGAATTTTCCCTTCATAAATCATGGTTTGGGACAAATTCCACGTACATGCATGGGTGGAACCAAAATGCGGGAGTAACAGGCTAAATATCCTAATGTAATCAGACATTCAAATTAATCATAAGCAAAGTAAAATCAGAAATATAGAAGAAACAAAAAATTAATTTGAGCTCAATGAATTCATAGTGTTTTTGCATAGTATTGTTATTGCCCTTCTACTTATTTGATGTCTCTTACGACGCCGTTATTATTTTTTTTGTTTCTTTTGTTGTTACGGATCTATTCTTTTGTTTCTTTTCTGATTTGTATTGTCTCTTCTGTTGAGCCGAGGGTCTCCCGGAAACAGCCTTTCTACTCTTCCGGAATAGGAGTAAGGTCTGCGTACTCTCTACCCTCCCCAGACCCCACTAGTGAGATTTACTGGGTGTGTTGTTGTTATCCTTAAAGAACTTAATCCCTCCTAGTACCCGAGATTTAGGATTATTTTCCCCCAGTATAGAACGGGTTACCATCACTAGTGTAGAGGTACTTCATACCCCAGTGACCAACGAACTCAAAGAACGGTAGCAAATCACACTTATTGCTTTCTTTCTGTTAAGACAATGCAGAAGGAAGAAGGAAAAATCAGAAATTTCATAAAGGAAAATCTGTGGAAAAAATCATGTATTTGTAGCCAAAAAGTTGGGTAATACCGAAGAGTTGCAACTCTTCATTTAAAGGTTACAACTCAAAATGGTTGCTTTATCCATTTACGTGAACCGCCAAATTTAACTTCAAACGGGAAAATAAAAAACGGAGAAAAATCAATTTACCGTTACAAAAGCGGCTAATTTGGATTAAAAGTTTTTACATTAATCTTAACATTAACAAATAATTTGGTCCAAAAAATTAATCAATCAATCAGATCATTTGACCAAATTCAAATCTAAATTTAAATCTGAATTCGAAGCCGAAGCCGAGCCGAGCGAGCAACGACGTCGGCATGAGGTTTGCCTTCTTCTCAACTTTTTTAACAGCTAGAAGAAGTGCAATTATACATATACCCGTCAAAACTCTTTTCCTCGAACGCGTTACTTTTAAATTTAAACAATTCATACTACTATAATTTGTAGTTGAAGGAGTAACATCTGAAGAGAACTATTTGAAGATTGATACTACTTGTTAACACTTAGGGTGTGTTTGGTATGACGGAAAATATTTTCTTGGAAAATAAATAGTAATCTTATTCATTTTCTGGTGTTTGGTACGCAATTAAGGAAAATATTTTCTCAAGAGTATTCATAAATAATTTTGATACAATAAACATGAATCCATAAACTTTCGAACCAACAACTTTCCGAACCCACAAATTTCATAAACTTCTGAACCGCATAATTTCGAAACAGCAAAATTTCGAACTCGTAAACTTCGAAACACATAAACCTCTGAACTCATAACTTTGAAACTTGTAAAATTTTGAACATGTAAACCGAAAAATGCAAAAAAGTAAAACTGAAAATTAAAAACCAGAAAATTAAAAATTAAAAAAAAAAAAATTGCGGGGTTGGGGATTGGGGTGTGAGGTTGGTTGGTGAGGGTAAGAAATAGGGTGGAGAAGGTTGAGAGGAGTTTTGGAAAATATTTTTTCTCCTCTTGATAAGGAAAACATTTTCCTCCAATTGGAGAAAAATAAGTTGATGAGGAAAATGTTTTCCAAAACATTTAAGCCAATCAAACATGAAAAAATTGAAAAATATTTTCCTTCGTACCAAAAACAGCCGTAGTGTCAAATAAACAATATCCATACCCGTGAACAGGGGAGTGGCAATATTGTTGTCAATCGTAATATTTGAAAAGACGAATGAAAACCCATATGAAGTTAAGACGGAAGAAGGGACCATTATTTGTAATCAAATGAAAGGTTACATCGTAATAATGTCATTAATCGAACAATATGAGATATTAAGGTTCCAATCTTGAGTTATTACACTTTGAAACTTCTGATCAATTGAAAATGAGTACTTTTCCAGGAAACAAAGATTAGCTAATGATATTAATGACTACAAGGATAATAATGCATGATTTGCATAGTACCTATTAATCCATGTACATAGGGAGTTCAGGGCACACATTTAGATAGTTGGAGCTTAAGATTCGTGAGGAAAGTTCCTCCCACAGGCGTTTTATGGTCATACCTTTTAGGGCGAATTCAAATTGTCTCTTAAAACTTTGTCCCAAATCGATTATGGTCAATCATTTAAATTATTCCATCGAATATCCAAATAATTTAATTATTAATTACCAATTTTTACTATGTCATTTACTTATCCACAATCTCAATCTTTTATTTTAAACTTAAGACATGCTACTATTAGAGGCGGAGTCAATATTTGAACCTTATGGGTTCGAAATTATAATCCTTTAAGTTACTGAGTTCTAAATTAATAAGTTGTGCATATTCAATAAAAAATTTAAAACAAATACACAGTTTGAACAAAAGATACTGGGTTCGGCGAACCCGTATCCCGCACTCTGTCTCCGCCCCTGGCTACTACGTATGCTTCCATAGGCATTTTAGGTCTAAAGTTGGTGAAAATACCAGTTGTCTGAGGCAAGGGAGCCAAAAGAATTAGCAGTAGTTAATTGTACTTGTACTCTCTCTGGTGCACTTTAATTAAACAAAAATTGTCCATAATATTTGATTTTTAGAATATCAAGAAGGAATTAACTTTTTTTTTAAAGTTATTTTTAGAGTAAAGATTCTAAATGTGTTTGTTATATTTCTAATAAATAAATTAAGGTTAACATGATCAATTATCAATTTTATTGTTCATAAATATTAAAAATTGAATTTTTTAAAATATAAAGAAACAGCCAAAAAATCAATTAAATTGGGTAGTTTATTAGTGTGTATATAAAAGGGTCAAAGTCCAAGAAGCATGTTTTCAAATCCTGGGGGACTATCGTATTTTCATAGAATAAAGGGTCAAAATTAGATCACTTGTAAAGATATAATATAAACAGCCCCACATGGTGGGAAGTGGGTTCTCAATGATTGGCCACTCGCGCGGCGTCGGCGGCCATCAGCGTAGGTAAAGGGGGCCGGAATTATAATTTACCAAATCTATGGACAGATTAGTAATTTTCACGCAATGCAAAACAGGTTCGTGTGAAATTTATATATGTAGTTCCCCCTTAAAATATGTGTTGAAAGTCTGACCTTTAACTTTTACGTGAAAAAAACTTGTTTACCCTGCGATCGGATAACAATTGAATTTATATGCGGTTTTAAGGATACGTGATATAACTCGGTACATATTAAGAGAATAAATTAATATTGAAATTGACGATAAAAGAAATAAATACAAACCACACGAATTGAATAGCCTTGGCCCTCGAGTTCGATCACTCTTGAATCGAGAGATATTTCAGCTGATATATGAACAGAGTAACAAGATACTGAAAGCTAGAAAATGACACTATATTGCTTAATGTTGCGTAAATGTGAAGTGTTTTTACAAATGATTAGACCACCTTTATATAGTAGGGGAGTCCTACTCTTGATACGGTTCTATATGAGGTAAGAAATCTCACGATTAGCTAATTAATCGGACTATCCTTGATACGTGCCGAGATCTCCGCCGTGATCTACGCCCTATCGCAGATATTTCGTCCTTCTGTTATTCAGCTTGGCAAATTTCCCTCGATCTCGCTTGATCTCGATTGTGTTCGGTCTCGGGGTCTCGAGCTTGGCGATATAACCTAACTTGACGATATAACCTCGCACCTCGGTTCGATATGATTCGAGGTCGAACCTTAACCTATCACATTGTAGTCTCGATTAGTCGCATAAGGGGTGAGCCCGATTTTGACCGTATACAGATAGTCACCTCATTTCTCAGAGAGAAGATGACGAGAAACGATATGAACTTCCGAATCCCGTCTCGATGGGCCATGACGTAAGCGACGAACAGTCACTGAGGCACTCGACTATGACATAAGCGACAAATGGATACCGAAATGCCTCGTCGATCCAGTTATCAAGGCATTAAATGCCTGTCAGTTGGTTGTCGGCTACTTCGGGAAACAAACCACCTTTTAAGAAACCTATAAATACCCTTCACACCGTCTATTTGAACTTTTACACTCAAAATCTTTTTTGTGTTCTAAGACAATTTCGCCTCCTCCATCTTCTGGTTTTCTAATTGCTAACCTCAAAGCTTTCCTTTCCAATAATTGTATCTTATAAAAAATGGCAAAGACTTCAAATTCTGTTCCTCAGAAAGAAGCACCTTCTTCTTCAAAACCTTATGAAAATGTTTCTCATGCTGCTACCGAGGAACCTCCTCTGAGATCATATATACATCCCTACTGGGTGCCCTAACGTGGCTGACTTCAAGGTCGAGAACACACCCATGGTACCGGGTCGATGTGAACCGGTCTCGAGGTACATATGTAAGATTATGGACAAGATCCTCGATAAAGTTAAAGAGGACTGCAACAGGGTAGACAAGCTCGTAGTGGTTCCTACCCCTGAAGAATCAATCACCACCTATGTGGAGGGTTTCTTAAGTATTTACACTTACCGTTTCACACTTCCCTCTAGACCCTGTTATCATAGCCTTTTGCAAAAGGTATGATGTGACGCTCGGGTAGATACATCCTTCATTTTGGAGGATCGTTATCCTGCTCCGATTCTTTGGGGGCAAAGTCTAGGGATGTCCATTAACCATCGATCATCTCATGCGCCTGTACAGCCCTCGACTTTACCGAGTAAGGTTAATTAATCTTGCACCACGATCCACCAAGACCGTGTTCTCGAGTATCAACGAGGACCGAGATCGGGACTGGTTTGGTAGATTTGTTCTTGTGAGGACCTCAGACTTAATCCTGGATGCGAACATGCCATTTCCTGAGAAATAGAATATGAAACGTATGTCTAGATTCGCTTTCGGTATTTCTTTTATTGTTTTTCATTCCGTTGGTTTCTCATCGATGTTTATGTGATGCAGTCGTCGCCCATATGCCGAATCCCATTCCTGAATTTGAAGAGTGGGTTGAGGGCATCGTGACGACCTTACTCCGAGCGCTTATAACGTGAGCTCTCGAAGGGCCGACAGTAGGCCCGTAATCATGGTAAGATTTTTTCCCTAACAATATACCTGGTCTCATTTTTTCATCATCGGTCTCTGGTCCATTATATTTTTATGTTGCAGGTTTACCAAAGGACGTCGAGATGAGGCCTCCATAAGCTGATGATGATATACACACTGATCCTCCTGCTTCGAAACAGGTCAAAGAGAAGGAGAAAAGAAAAGCCCCGAGTCTCTCGGACCCTGAAAAGAAAAGACCGAGGAAGCAGCTAGCGCATACTCATCAGTCTCTCTCAATCGGTTGAGGGATGAGTCCGAGGAAAATTCTGAGTTGGTAGACCGTGTGATAAGCGGCTCCGAAATACCTCGAGCCATGGAGGTCGTAGAAGAAACAACGGCTGAAGTCCCCGAGAAGGTCGAGACCGATTTGGCCGAGCCAGTGAGGTCAAAAAATAAAATGTGATTGGTACATCCCGATCAGAAGATAATGTATCCAAAGAGGCGCCTGGGGTGATTGATATTTCTGGGTCGCCCTCGTTTACAAATTCTATGATAAACGAGGCTCAGGCGTTGAAAGGTATCCTCGGCGAAGGCGCCCAAGGAGCAACCGATTCTTTCCAAAATTCTTTTGATGGCCTGGACTCTACTACTTCAGAGTATGTTACTGTTGTTTTCGATAGATCCTCCTTGAAAAATCTGTGTGCATTCGATGCATTTCTATCCTTGATTGAACCAAATAACATTGTTGAAGCCCTGCAAGATGCTGACTGGGTAACTGCCATGCAAAAAGAGCTGAATCAATTTGAGAGGAGTCAAGTATGGCACTTGGTACCCATGCCACTAGACATATCAGTAATTGGCACCAAGTGGGTATTCAGGAACAAGCTCGATGAGGTTGGAACTGTTACAAGAAATAAGGCAAGACTCGTTGTTCAAGGATACAGCCAAGAAGAGGGAATTGACTATGATGAGACCTTTGCCCCTGTGGCACGATTGGAGGCAATCAGACTTCTTATAGCATTTGCTGTACACATGGAATTCACTCTCCATCAGATGGATGACAAGAGTGAATTTCTTAATGGCTATTTGAAGGAAGATGTATTTATAAAACAGCCTCCTGGCTTTGAAAGCAAAGAGTCACATGATCATGTATATAAACTTGACAAGGCTCTCTATGGTCTCAAGCAAGCACCTAGAGCTTGGTACGAGAGATTGTCAAAATTCCTGCTGAAACATGGGTACAAACGAGGCAAAATAGACAGTACTTTGTTTCTAAAGGAAAAGGGAAAGGATCTTCTGATTGTGCAAATATATGTTGATGATATCATATTTGGGGCAACTACTGATAAGCTTAGCAAGGAATTTGCTACATTAATGGGGAGTGAATTTGCAATGAGTATGATGGGTGAGCTAACTTTCTTCTTAGGATTGCAGATCAAGCAAACTCCACATGGTACAATGATTCATCAACAAAAGTATGTGAAAGAACTCCTCAAGAAGTTCAAAATGGAGGAATCAAAGGAGATAGACACCCCAATAACCACAGCTACAAAATTGGATGTGGATGAACCTGGTTCATCTGTTGATCAGAAGACATACAAAGGAATGATTGGGTCTCTACTCTATCTTACTGCACGTAGACCTGATATCGTGTTCAGTGTGGGACTATGTGCTAGGTTTCAAGCCAATCCAAAGGAGTCCCACCTCACTGCAGTAAAAATAATTTTGAGATATCTGAAGGGCACCACTGATTTGTGCCTTTGGTATCCTAAAGGTAGTAATTTTGACCTTGTAGGATATGATGATGCTGATTATGCAGGTTTCCTGGTTTACAGGAAAAGGAATTCAGGAATGGCTCACTTTTTGGGCTCCTACCTTGTCTCTTGGGCCACCAAGAAATAAAATTCAGTAGCCTTGTCTACTGTTGAGGCTGAATATGTGGCTGCAGCCTCTTGCTGTGCCCAGTTGCTTTGGATCAAGCAACAACTCCTGGACTTTGGTATATATGTGGGATGCATTCCTATTTACTGTGATAACACTAGTGCAATTAGTATGACGAAGAACCCGGTTCATCACAAGAGAACTAAGCACATAGATGTTAGGCACCATTTTATGAGGGACAACTATGAAAAAGGAATGATCTCAATCGAATTCTGTGTTATTGATCGTCAAATTGCTGATATATTTACCAAATCACTGAGTAGGGAGCATTATGAGAGAAACATGCTTGAATTAGGTATGATTAAGATCACCTAATTGAAAAACAAAAACTGGAAAAAAAATGAAAAAATTTTTTGGCTAGAAAATTCAAATTAGGTACTTGATCAAATTAATCATTGCTCAGTATTATGCCTTTACTTATAACGACCCGGTCCGTCGTTACGCAGTACACGTATCTATTCCCTTATTTCTGTCTTGTAGTAGCTCGGTTAGACTGTTCATGAAGTGTTGGGGTTGGTTGGTTCGGGTTCGGAGTGAAAATAGAGTGGATTGAGACACTTAGTCTCTAACAAGAGCTTTAGAGTTGGAAAAGTCAACCCGAAGTTGACTTATTGGTAAACGACCTCGGAATACGGATTTTATGGTTCGGATAGCTTCGTTAGGACTTAGGAGTGTGTTCAGAATATTTTTAGGGTGCCCGATATAGATTTAGGCTTGAATTGGCGAAGTTAGTATTTTTGGCGAATTCCGGTTGATAGGAGAGATTTTGATCCGAGGGTCGAAATGGGATTTCGAGAGTTGTTGTAGCCTCGTTATGTCATTTTGGACTTGCCCGCAAAATTTCAGGTCATTCGGAGATGGTTTGGTTGGGTTTTTGATCAAATGCGTGTTTCGGAAGTTTTTGGAAATCATAGGCTTGAATTGGATGAGAATTTATGGTTTTGATGTTGTTTTTGGTGTTTTAATGGCTCGACAAAGTTTGAATAACCATGTTTGATATGTTGGTATGTTTGGTTGGGGTCCCGAGGGGCTCGGGTTTGATTTCGGGCGTTAAACGGAGAAATTGGAACTTGAAATGCAGTTGAAGCTGCTATTGCTGGTGCGATCGCACCTGCGATGCTTGGGCCGCAGGTGCGGATATCGCAGGAGCGAAAAGGATGGCTCAGGTGCGAGGTTTGGTCGCTGGGTCGGAAGAAAGATCGCACCTGCGAGGCCGCAGGTGCGGGGGATGATGTCGCTGGTGCGGGTTCTGGGTTTTAAGTGAAGAACCGCTGGTGCGGTCAATATGTCGCCCCTGCGGGCCCGCTGTTGCGATAAAGAGGCCGCAGGTGCGAAAGAGGTCGCAAGGGCGGATGGAGGTCCGCACCTGCGATGTCGCAGGCGCGAGAAAAGTATTGCGGGTGCGGGAGCTGGGCAACTTAAGTGTTTTTCGCAGGTGCAGTTGAAAGGTCGCACATGCGGAGTCGCAGGTGCGAGAAAAGCACCGTTGTTGCGGAAATGCCTGGGCAGAACCTATAAAAGGGCAGCCTTCGCGAAATTTGTCTTCTTTCACCATTTTTACACAAGGGTTGGAGGTTTTGAAGGGGTTTGAAGAGGGATTTCGTTGTTTCTTCAAGGAGGTAAGTTTCTTGGACTCAAAACTCGTTATATTGTGCATTAAGAACGATTTTAGGTTGAAATCATGGGTAAAAACAGTAGAAAAATGGTGGTTAGGGCTTGGGTTTAAGAGAGGAAGAATGGGGGAATTGGAGGACCATTTGAGGTCCGATTTTCGTGTTCTTGGTATGGTTAGACTCGGGAAAGGACAAGGAACCTAGTGTTGTGAAAATTTCTGACTTTCGAGACGTGGGCCCGAGGGCCGGGTTTTGACCGAATTCGGGATTTTGGTATTTTTGCTAAATTTTGATTTGGGGATTGTTCCTTAGCACATTGTGACGCTATGTAATTGATTATTGATAGATTTGGAGCATTTGGAGGCCGATTCTCGAGGAAAGGGCCAGGCGGAGTAGAGTTGAGCCGGTTTCGAGGTAAGTAACGGCTTCAACCTTGGAACTGAGGGGTTCAAAACCCCAATGTACATGCTAATTGATGATAGTTACTATGATACACTCGCCAAGTGACGGGCATATGAGTGTTGGTTGATTTGTTGTGGCCCGGCTTATCCCCAGGCACGGTTTAACTGTTGTTCCACCATGATATCGGTACTGTGAAGGCTATTAATGCGTAGAAACTAAAAGAAACATAACAAGTATAAATGATAAGACTTCATGTCTATATGTGGAGAATGGAAAGGGTCCGTTACTGTTGTTTCTATTGCGAACTTTACTTGTGCATACTCAGTCCTGTTATTATACATGTATTCCTATTTCAGTCTCAGAAATCATTTATTTATCATGCATTCCCATTGTTTGGGCTGCTTACATAATGAGAG
>ML268101.1:425-25031 GCA_005239495.1 Nicotiana undulata
AATGGAGGAAAATGGACTCAAGGCTCGCTAATGGAGGTTGGGGATGGAGGAGAGGGCTGAACTTTGAAGAATTCCCGTGCAAGTGTTGTGTTTTAGACTTAAGAACTAACTGGGCGAAATTACACAGTGCGATCGCAGGAATTGGGTTGCGATCACAGAGGGTCAGGTTTCACAAGCTATGCGATCGCGGTTGAAGGTGTGCGATCGCGAAGAATGACTGGGCAAAACTCTGCGATCGCGGACAAGGTTATGCGATCGCAGTGAACAACTACCCAACCCCCACCCAGGTACACTGCACCTCTAGGCGATCGCGGATGGGGTGATGCGATCGCATAGAGCAATCTGACCACCCCTCCCCTTAAGCCTATGCGATCGCAGGGCTTCGTGTGCGATCGCACTGAAGCCCGCACCAGACACCAGAAAACTGAGCCTACACCAGATTTTCTAACTTGAAACCATCCCGTTAGCCACCCGAAACTCACCCGAGCCCTCGGGGCTCAAAGCCAAAAACACACACGACTCCCGAAACATCATACGAACTTGTTCAAGCTTTTAAATCATAAAAATATCAACAAAAACATCGAATTAAACCTCTAAATCCAATTAATCAAACTTAAGAACTTTAAGATTCTAGAATTCACTTCAATACGCCGAACCGGCCTAAACTGCTCGGAACGACTTCAAACTTTACAGATAAGTTATAAATGACACCACGGAACTATTCCCGGTCTCAGAATCTCATTCAGACCTCGGGAACATAACACCACTTTCCAAGCCACATTTCAAATTCTTTAAGACCTCAAAGTCTCTTTTTTTTTAATCCGAAAACTACTCAATTCACGCCCGTTTCACACCAAGTTCCACAGATAGGACAAACAATATATAATAAACATGTTCCGGGCTCCGGAACCACAATACGGACCCGGTAACGAGGTTTTCACTTAATTTTTCACTTTCGCATTCCTTCATTATTTTCAGAAAATAATTTCTTTTAAAAATTCATTTCTCGGGCTTGGGACCTCGGAATTCGATTCCGGGCATATTCCCAAGTCCCATATTTTTCTACGGACCCTCCAGGACCATCGAATCACGGGTCCGGGTCCGTTTACCAGAAATGTTGACCAAAGTCAACTATATTCATTTATTAATTATCAAAACTCATTCTTTTATCAGTTTTTTTTTCACATATAAGCTTCACGGCTACACGCCCGGGCTGCGCACGCATATCGAGGTGAGGCTAACGGAGGCTCTCGGAGCCTCGGAACACAGATATAGCTTAAATTACATAAGATGACATTTTGGGTCATCACACATGATTGTTGAGGCATGGAAGCAAGCAGATTTTCTTTGCAAAGGCTATATCTTAAGTGCTTTAGAGGATGACTTGTACAATGTGTACGGTGCGATGAATACTTCGAAAGAATTATGGGACGCACTTGAGAAGAAGTACAAGACAGAAGATGCATGCTTGAAAAAGTTTGTGGTTGCCAAGTTTCTAGACTATAAAATGATAGACATCAAAATTGTGGGAACCCAAGTTCAGGAACTTCAACTTATTTTTCACGACCTTATTGCTGAAGGTATGGTCGTGAATGAAGCATTTCAAGTGGCTGCAATGATTGAAAAGTTGTCTTCTTCGTGGAGAGATTTCAAGAACTATGTTAAGCACAAGCGCAAAGAAATGAAGTTGGAAGATCTTGTGATTCGTCTCAAGATTGAGGAAGACAAAAGAACAGCCGAGAAGAAGTTTCGTGGAAATTCAACGATCATGGGAGCTAATATTGTTGAGGAGACTGCTCCAAAAAGTAAGAAGAGGAAGAGATCTTCTAGACAGACTAAGGAGCAGAACAAAAAGAAATTCAAGGGCAACTGCCACAACTGTGGAAGAGTTGGTCACAAAGCCCCTGATTGTCGCCTCCCGAAAAAGGATAAGAAAAAGGGACAGGCCAACATAGTGGAGAAGAATGATGACATTGATGATCTTTGTGCAATGCTTTCGGAATGCAACTTAGTTGGAAATCTGAATGAGTGGTGGATTGAATCTGGATCCACTCGACATGTTTGTGCTGTCAAAAAAGCATTTGCGACTTACTCTATTGCAGGTCCCGAAGAAGAGATTTTCATGGGAAATAACTCAACAGCCAAGATTGAAGGTTATGGGAAGATATTCCTAAAGATGACTTCCGGCAAGGTGTTAACGCTCAACAACGTTCTTCATGTTCCTACTATTAAGAAGAATTTAGTTTCTACNAAGGGACTTTTCAAACTCAATGTAATGGTTGTTGACAGTATAAATAAAATTTCATCTTCTTCTTATTTGTTGGAGTCAAATGATTTATGGCATATTCGTTTAGGACATGTCAATTATAAAACCTTGCGTAAGTTAATTAATTTAGAAGTATTGCCTAAATTCGAGAGTAATAAATCGAAATGTCAAATATGTGTTGAATCTAAGTTTGTAAAATATCCTTATAAGTCTGTTGAAAGGAATTCAAATCCTTTAGACTTAATTCATACTGACATTTGCAATATGAAGTCGACACCATCTCGAGGTGGGAAAAAGTATTTTAATACTTTTATTGATGATTGCACTCGACATTGTTATGTTTATTTGCTTAAAAGTAAGGATGAAGCAATTGAAACATTTAAGCAATATAAGAATGAAGTGGAGAATCAATTGAATAAGAAGATCAAAATGATAAGAAGTGATAGAGGTGGAGAATATGAATCTCCATTTGCAGAAATATGTTCGGAATATGGAATTATCCTTCAAACTATTGCACCTTACACACCTCAATCCAATGGAATTGCGGAAAGAAAACTCAGACATTAAAAAAAATGATGAATTCTTTATTAATAAGTTCCAGATTACCGCAAAGTTTGTGGGGGGAAGTTATCCTTACAGCTAACCGAATACTCAACAGAGTACCCCACAGTAAAACGCAATCTATTCCATATGAAAAATGGAAAGGAAGAAAACCCAACTTGAAATATTTCAAAGTGTGGGGGTGTCTAGCAAAGGTACAAGTTCCTTTACCTAAAAGAGTAAAATCGGACCAAAAACAGTAGATTGCGTTTTCATTGGATATGCTACAAATAGTAAAGCATGTCGGTTTTTGGTCCATAAATCTGATAATCCCGAGATTCATGTTAATACGGTAATGGAATCAAATAATCCTGAATTTTTTGAAAGCATTTATCCGTATAAAACTGAATGTGAGTCGTTAAGTGAAAGATCTAAACGACCTCGGGAATAACCAAAGGAAAATACTCCAAGTGTAGAAGATCCAAGGCGTAGAAAACGTCAAAGAACATCTACTTCCTTTGGACCAGATTTTGTGACATTCTTGCTTGAAAATGAACATCAAACTTTTAGAGCAACTATGTCGTCTTCTGATTCATTGTTTTGGAAATAGGCAGTCAATAATGAGATTCAATCAATTTTGGATAACCATACATGGGAATTGGTTGATCTTCCTCCTGGAAATAAGCCTTTAGGTTCGAAATGGATCTTTAAACGCAAAATGAAAGTTGATGGCACTATTGACAAATATAAGGCAAGACTTGTTGTCAAAGGTTATAGACAAAAGGAAGGCCTTGATTACTTTGACACTTACTCGCCAGTAACGAGGATAACATCTATTAGGATGTTAGTGGCATTAGCGGTCGTGTATGGTCTTGAAATCCATCAAATGGATGTTAAAATAGCTTTCTTAAATGGAGAATTGGAGGAAGAGATTTACATGGAACAACCTGAGGGTTTTGTGGTTCCTGGTAAAGAAAAGAAAGTGTGAAAACTTGTTAAGTCGCTTTATGGACTTAAACAAGCACCCAAACAATGGCATGCCAAATTTGACCAAACAATGTTGGCAAGTGGGTTTAAAATCAACGAGTGCGATAAATGTGTTTACATTAAAAACACTCCAGNTTTTGTGGTTCCTGGTAAAGAAAAGAAAATGTGAAAACTTGTTAAGTCGCTTTATGGACTTAAACAAGCACCCAAACAATGGCATGCCAAATTTGACCAAACAATGTTGGCAAGTGGGTTTAAAATCAACGAGTGCGATAAATGTGTTTACATTAAAAACACTACAGGTCATGAATTCATTGTTTGTTTATATGTTGATGACATGTTGATAATGAGTAAAAGTATGGCAGATATAAATGCTACAAAGCGCATGTTGTCTTTCAAATTCGACATGAAAGACTTAGGAGTTGCTGATGTGATCTTAGGAATCAGAATTCACAAGACTCCACAAGGTCTAGCATTATCACAATCTCACTACATAGAAAAGGTACTTGACAAGTTCAAGTATTTGGATTTCAAAATTGCCAAGACTCCAATTGACGTGAGTTATGCACTTCAAAAGAAAGAAGGTAAAAGTGACTCACAACTGGACTATGCAAGAGTATTGGAAAGTTTGATGTATATCATGAATTGTACGCGACCGGATATAGCATGTGCTATTAGAAAACTGAGTCGGCTTACAAGTATACTAAGAGGTTGACTTCAACAAAAGTAGTTGATGCTTTTGCAGGCAGCTTGGAAGCTGAACTAGAGGAAGAACGACTATCAATTGTCGTTATACTGTTGAGATGAAAGAAATTGGATGGACGATGCAGGAATACTATAGCTGACAAAGCACAACTACTCACATGTTAGAGGGCTTCATTGAATCAAATGATGCAGGCAAGTTTGAGATTGTCTGATTCCTATCCGAACTATTCAAGTTAAACAGGTACCTAAGTCTAACTATATGAATTCCATTTCTATAGCTTTTTCAAAAACATTTTACTTAATATATTGTTTACTCCAGGAGGACACTTAATGACATGACTTGCGTGGTTTTGAACTGCAGGCAGAACCAAGGAAAATGAGCATTTACAGAGAGGAAGTTGTAGATGTCCTAATTATGTGTCTCAGAAATTCGAATTATCCTACCTCTCAAAAAGCTGCTGCTGAGACAATTTTAGCACTCCAGGGAAGGTTTTCCTATTCTGGGAAACCTCTAATCAGGGAATTTCTACTTAACCGTGCAGGACTTGATGGGACAGATAACAATGTGATTTAGAATCATTTTCATATACAGGTAAGTATAATTGAGTCATAATAGCACCACTTCATTATTGCACCAACTAATAACACAAACCATGTCGAGGAATAAACAAATATGTTATGTAACATACCAAAGTGAAAAGAATATTTCACCACCATTTAGTCTAAAATCCAGAAATTCTTCAACAAATACAGCAGTAGAGGAAGAAGAAAAGGATTTCTTGTTTCATTGGAAGGCCACAAAGTTTACTACTAACATTAATTACCATCTGTTGATTCAACTGCTTCTTTATAATATAGCAAACTAAATCCATCATCTAATATCATATCTAATACAAAAGCATTGCCTGAATCATTATCATGTTGAATATCAGTGCCACCATCAGAATTATTCAACTCATTAGATTGACCATCATGTGCTTGGGCGTCAGAGTAGTTCTGACTATCCATCAACTGCTCAATATATGGCTGGGGTCTAGAGTAGTTTTGACCATCCATCAAGTTCTCAATATAAAATCTCACATCTTCATCATAATCTTGTTCAATTACCAGGCGGTTGCGACCTCTAGTTTGCATAGTTCCTTTTCCAAAATAAAGAAATTATCTAGATGCATTAAGTTATACTAGTACCAAATTAACTCCAACCAATCAACATGTCACACGCAAAATAGGAGGAAACATCGCCCTCGTCTCAAGCTGTGAAAAAAATGAATAGCAATTCGTTCACACGAATAAAGCCTTGCGACGGAGATAGTTAAAGATATAAAAAGTATTGATGCACCAGAAAAAACTATTGTACAATGATAATAACACCATAGCATAGTTCAATACAATGGCTACAATCAGCAAAATATAAGTAACAGAAAGACCAAAGAATTGACTCAAATCAACCAATCAAACGTGGAAAATACATAGCCGACTAACATGCATGTTCTATAAAATGACTCAAATTGAAAGCAAAAGAGTATATTTATTCAAATTTTTGCAGTAAAATAATCACAAGAAGTTCTTAAATAACACTTGCAAGCAAAATATCCTATAAGATCCACTTATCTTATTCAGAATCATATTCATTTTCATTGTCATTTCCTCCATCAACACTAGCTTTACCATCATTTAGAGAATCTTGAGAATGTACGTTTGTATCAATTACTATCCCATCGACACCACTTCTTACCCAATCATTATACTCATCTTCTGGAACACGAGTATTTTCTAAGAGAGCCAAGCCAGTGGCATCACTCTGCATTGATGACTCAAACTGCAAACCATTTTCCTCTCCCATATTAAAAATATCTCGAGGTTTAATTAACCTAGGGACAAACCATTCATGATCTTTAGGATCTTGTACAAATATTACTCGTTGAGCTTGCTCTGCAAAAATAAAGGGCTCATGACGTTCTCGATCGCCAGAGTCTGTTAGGCGTGAGAAATTCACAAGTGTGAAACCCAAGTCATCCTCCTTAACTCCTCTTAAATAAGACAACCTTAAATTTTTTATAGTAGTTTAACTCCACAATATCATTCAATCTGCCATAATATGTGATATTTACAGACTTTGGTATTGTCACTTGTACTTGCATAACTTTCAGTCTTGAAACGACCATAACACCACTATTTTGTATCACCTTAAATTCTTCACTTTGCTTCGTTCGAAATCGATACCCGTTATTTACATCGAACGCATTAAATCTTTTCGCAATGAAACTCGGCCCTTGTGCAAGGACTTTAACTTCCTTGAAGATGTTAGATGTGGCTTCAAGATACTTTATCTAACAAAATAAAAGATACAGCTATAAATGTGAATATATGTACAAGGACAATAATTTAACGTAACCAATGACTTAGTCCTCCTACTTACTTGCTCCTTGAACCACTCATGAAATATATCGAAATGCACACGATCAAGTTGATGTTGAGTCAAACGACGCTTACGATGTGATCTCTTGATTTCAGCAATATCCCTATTAATGTAACTCACATATATTAATTTTGTTATCAAGTAAGTAATATACATATATTAAATAATAGATATGACACTTACTTTTTATAATTATCAACCACTTCTGACTCGCAATTGAAAAGAACATGTCGATGTGCTTGCAACCTTGTTTTCTCATCCAACTCAAATGCATCTACTCCATCGTACGACTCCCCAACAGTTGGAAAAAGATATTCTTCTTTACTTATCTCATGCTCAATCTCATCACTGCATTTTCTTGAACAATAAGACCTTGAATCTCCACCCTCCAAATATCGTGAGCAAAATGCCATACACTCGTTTGCTATGTATGCATCTGCTATCGAACCTTCTGGACATGCACGATTACGAACATATGATTTTAAAGTACCTAAATACCTATGGAATAAAATAATGGTATTAGTTTGATATTATAATATTTAACAACTAAACATATATAATTAAATTCCAGTGTTATTCTTCATACCTCTCAATTGGGTACATCCAGCGGCAATGTACCGGCCCCGCATGTTTAGCCTCAGTTGCCAAGTGAATTACCAAATGTATCATAACAATAAAGAATCCTGGGAGGAAAAGTTTCTCCATAGTAGACAAAGTTTCTGAAATTTTTTCTTCAAGTAACTTTAACTCTTATACTTTTAGTTCTTTGCTACACAGAACACGAAAGAATGTGCATAGTTCAATTAAAATGGAACTAACTCTTTTATCTACTGATCTCCGCAAGGAAAGGGGAAGAAGTTCTTGCATTATAACATGGCAATCATGAGTTTTTAACCCAGATATATTTCGTTTGCGAATGCATCGTGAGATATTAGACGCATAGCCATCTGGAAACTTGGCATTTTGTAGTACTTCATCAACTCTTTTTCTGTTTGAGACATTGTGAAAAAAGTAGGATAAAGATATGCTTTCCCACTAGCTCGATATTGAGGCCATAAACTTGGTCTTATTTTCATCTCCTTCAAGTCCAATCGAGCTTCTAAGTTATCTTTAGACTTTTTACCAAGATCCAATAATGTATAAATTAAGTTATCACACACATTCTTTCCTATGTGCATCACATCAAGATTATGGCACACCAAGTTACACTTCCAATAAGTAAGATCGAAAAAAATACTCCTCTTTCTCCATGTGTTTTTCATCACTCCACTTACCCCTTCACTTGACTGGCCGAGAGTAAATTTTATATCTTTAACTTGATTCAACACTAATGAGATACTTGACAAGGTTCAGGTCTTGTTTCTTTAGTACCATCAAACAATTTTGCATCATTCTGATATTTGTGTCCTGACTTTAAAAATCAAACCGACCATAAGTGAACCATCCATAGAGAGTACCATATGTTGGAAAATCATTTATAGTCCACATGAGAGATGCTCGCATTTGAAATATCTCCTTAGCAGAGGCATCATATGTTTCTATCCCTTCATCCCATAATTCATTTAACTCTTCTATTAAAGGTTGCAAAAAGACATCAATATTATTGCTAGGAGCTTTTGGTCCAGGAATATGTAAGGACAAAATGAAGAACTCTTGTTTCATGCACATCCATGGTGGAAGATTATATGGCATTAAAATAATTATCCATGTACTGTGTACAGTTCGCATTGTGCCAAATGGATTAAATCCATCAGAAGCTAATCATAGGCGCACACTGCGAGGATCTCCAGCAAATTCAGGATATTTACTATCAAAATTTTGCCAAGCTTCATAATCTGCAGGATGACGTAGAACTCCATCTTTGTTGTGCTCTTCATGATGCCATCGCATTGCTTTAGAAGTTTCTGAAGACATAAACAATCTCTGTAGCCTTGGTTTTAAAGGAAAATACCTTAGGACTTTGGCTCAAATTTTTTTAGCATCATTTTTCCATCTAGAAGGCCCACAAACTTTGCATTTATTAATATTCTTATTAGCAAACTCTTTCCTAAAAAGCATGCAATCGTTAGGACAAGCATGAATTTTTTCGTACTTTAATCCCAAGCCTTCAACTATCTTTTTGGTCTCATAGAAAGAATGAAGTAATTTTTCTCCTTCAGGAAGTGCATCTTTCAATAGTCCAAGAAAAGAATTAAAAGATTCGTCTGACCATTTGAACATGCATTTTATACGATACATATGCAGCAAAAAGGACAGTTTGCAAAACTTCTTACATCCAGGATATAGTTCTTCATCATGAGTCGTTCAAATTTATCCACCTCTGGATGAGATTGATTTCATGATGGATGAGCATTATTCTCTTGTACGTTTTTCTCCATGCCACCACTTTCACTAATGTCAGTATCCATGAACTGTGTAACACCTCCAAATGCATCATGTATCATTCCTCGCATATCATCGCCCTTTAGAGTTGATTGGTTGTGATTATTTTCTCCAGAATTGTTTGATCCCGTTAGAGACTCCCCATGACAAAACCAAGTATCATATGACGGTATAATACCATTAATCATAAGATGATCATATGATGTAGCCCGATTTACTTGATGGATAAGCACACACTCCGTACAAGGACATGCAGTTTTTTCTCCAGGTTATTTTCCAGAAAAGGCATGATTTAAAAATCCTCTACTCCATCCAAATATTCTTTACTAAGTCTATCAAAATACATCCATCTTTTATTTCTAGGATTGCCATGACGTTCAAGATATTCCTTTCTTTTCTGTAATTACTGCAAGAGCTACATATTTGTTAGTAAAAAGGATAAATTAATCAAAAAGATAGTTCAAAATATAATAACCATCCTATTAGTAGGTAATTGATAATCACTTAAAGATCAAACAAAAGAAATTTAAGGTCTATAATAATCCCCACTTTATCTGTTCAAACTTTCAACATGGTATACATGCTTGCAGTTTCCTCGATGCAAAAGATAACTCGGTTTGATTACTCCAAATCTCTTGGATCGTCTCCTCGACTTTATCTGCTTTATAAACAGCGCACTGCACTACCTCTATTTTTGTTAATTCAGATTTTTAATTATATGCCAAATTTTAGTCCAGTCTTTACATTTATATGCCAAAATTTACACTAAACAACAGTACAAGCAATGTAGACATGATTCGTTCCACAGAATAATATTTGAACCCATAAATTAGCTACATTAAACATCATCCTAAGTAGCAAGATACATGTCATTTCTTCGAGAAATTCCAGTAGGATGATGCAATCAAAATTTTAGAAGTTGTTGCATTCGGTTTTGATAGTGTCAACAGATGTACTTCTTCCAACGTGACTGACAATAGAACTACGAAAATTAGTAATAGAAATTCTATTTCAAAAAATCTGTGGAAAATATAGAGATTATTCTATTGCAATGAGCAGGCTACTAATTAGAGTTAAAACATATTGACATGACGGCAGGAACTGGGTCAGGATAGCAGAACATCATAGGTATCAAGATGGTACAATGTAACAAGTGCTGGTAGCATTTCAAAGAAGTTTAGAAACCTGATTTTACTCCAATCTCTTGGTTAGTAGAAATTTAGATACATCATTATCAACATAGTACCAAGATCAATTAATCATGAAGTTCAATAGGGTCTAAGGATAACAACAATATAGCTACTTGGATTACTGAAAGTGCAAAAAAAACATGATACCATGAACATACCTATTTCACTAAAGTCATTAAAGGAGACATGTCAAAAATAATATGAACTGCTGGAGAATCCATTTATAATACCAAAATAATCACAAGTAGGAGGGTCAAGTAATCCTTTCAGATACAAAATACCATTACGCACCTAACTGTAATATAAAAGATCAAAGCCAATTAACTATTTTGCTTTCTACAATTGCTTCCCGGAGACTGAAGAGTAGCCTAAAATGCAACCAGAAAAGGAAGCATATCATGTCGAAACGTGTCGTCTTGTGCTTTACACTTATAATACTCTGTCACAGATATTTATTTTCTTTTATTAAACACTTTGTTTTCAGAGTTGGGATGAATCAATGTCTTCAAACACTATCAAAGTGACTAAACGAGTGTTTGTTGGAAAAGGCAACGCCAATTTAAACAATCAAGAATCATCAAACAATCGTAAAGAAATCTATATAAACAATCAAGCAAAAAGGATCCACTGTAAAACAATCAATATAATCAATCGAGCAGCATCAAGCATCAATTCATTGTAAATCAATCCAAATAAACAATCGAGCAGCATCAACCACTATAAATCGATCAATCCATATAAAAAATCAAGCAGCATCAATCAAAAATCTATTGCAAAACGATTGCAAGCAACCAATTTAACAGGGAAAGAAGAGAAATTAGCAGGGGAAGAAGAGAAGGTCAGAGGAACGAGAGAACTTACCTGGAAAATACTCGACGACCTTGATGAAATTCACCGCGAACTGGAATTGAAGCAGCAACAATTTAGGTTTTCGGAATATTGACGGTATCCCTTTCTATTAAAAGAAAATATGTTTTTCTAGTTCCTACACGTTTCTAATTGGAGGGAACGATAAATCTGTCCAAAAAATTTAGAGGGAACAATTGTATTTTTAGTGGGGAGGGAAAAGTTAAAATAATAAAAAAATTAAATTAAATTAGTAATTTTTAGTGGCAATTGTATTTTTATTGCCGGTAAAAGGATATCTTTTACTGGCTAATGTTCATGTGCCGTTAATTTTTTCAGCTTAAAGAATTTATTAGCAACAATTATCTTATTGCCGCTAAATAATTGCCGCTAAAGATCTTTTTTGTAGTAGTGGTAATCCCAATCATATACATTGGATGGAAATAAAACGAGTTTTGGGGTATCTGAAACATACCCAAAATTATGAGTTGCATTATAACAAATATCCCTCCGTGATCCAAGGATATAGTGATGCAAATTGGATCGCCAGGTCATCTGAAATTAAATCCACGAGTGGATATGTTTTCACAATTGGGGGTGAAGCAGTTTCTTAGAAATCATCCAAACAAATGTGCATCGCCCGTTCTACAATGGAATCTGAATTCATAGCTTTAGATAAGGCCGGTGAAGAAAAGTTGAATGGCTCTGAAATTTCTTGGAAGATGTTCCATTTTGGCCCAAACCTTTGACACCTATTTGTATACATTGTGATAGTAAAGCAGCAATAGGCAGGACAGGGAGCGTTATGTATAACAGAAAATCTTGTCATATATGACGGAGACACAATACCGTTAGACAACTACTCTCTAGTGATGTTATCACGATTGATTACGTAAAGTCAAGAGATAACGTGTCGGATCCACTTACAAAAGGACTATCTAGAGAGGCAGTTGAAAGATCATCAAAGGGTTAAGGCCTAGAACAAGTCATCATGACGGTAACTCTACCTAGCAGACTGGAGATCCCAAGAACTAGGTTCAAAGATATCAAACAAAGTTATGAATGACGGTTCAACATTGTCAAATAACTCAACCCATTCTCGTGATGAAGACAATGTTCAAAATCAAGGTAAAGCATTAAGGCTTTTTGATGAGTCAATAAAGTTTAAAATTTTTTAATGATTTACTAAGTCTGGCAGGATATGACCAGATAGTGTGCTTTCGGATTACACATTTAGGAATCACTTATGTGAGTGTGAAGTGTAAGCCGCTTCAAAGGGAATTAAAGTAAAGGCCCATTCTCTAAGCACTCATGAAACCAAGAGATGTTCATGGCTGAAACGAACACAACTGTGAGAACCATAGGTGGTTAAGGATTGATTGTGTGACTTATGTTGTCTAGGTATACAACAAAGCTCGACGGTTCAAAGATATCAAATCTACCGATTGACCGAGTATATCCGATATAAGTTCACTACGGAAAGTTCAAAGGGAAACCTACTTATCCATATGCAATCAATTCTTGCATGTAAAACACACACATGTCCGTACATTCCTTTATTTTATAGCCATTCCTCATTCATGTGGGAGATTGTTTGTCTTTAAGCTTAGTGTAGCTTAATTTTAAGCTTGGTGTAGCTTAAAGAAAGTGAATGAAAAATGGTGGAAAAAGAAATGGAGGGAAGTGAAATTTTGAATTAGTGCACTTTGTCCCTCATTGGAAGATGGAAAGAAAATCTATGTGTATATATAGAGAAGCTCTTCTTCTAGCTCTTAAAGAGTTGAGAAGAAGGCAAGCCTCGCGCCGTCGACGTCGCTCGCTCGGCTCGGCTTCGGCTACGGATTTGGTCAAAGATTGATTGATTAATCTTTTTGGACAAAATTCATTTCAAATTATTTAATTAATTAATTAATTAACGAAAATTCAATCCGGAATAACCCATGATCCGCGACCCGGCCGGCCCGTTTTTCTTTCCCGGATTATTTTAAATCCGTTTTTTAATTTTCCCGCAATATTCACACCTGTTCCAACAACTATGGCTGTTCTGAAAGGTTGCAAAACCTTTTCAGAAACAGTGCGAAATTGGCTATAAATATGCCTTGAATCCCAGAATTTTAACTTACTAAATTTTCTGATCTTCTTCTTCTTCTTCTTCTGCGCAAAATATTCCAGTGTGTTTTACAACCATCAAGTGATTCGCCGATCACCAGAGTTTTAGGTACCGATACGATGGTGAGTTAAATCGTTCTATCCTGGGAGGATATATTCCAAAACTTCGAACACTTGAGGGGAATAATTTCCTTAAAGACACAGTATATATTCAGTGGGTTCGGTTTATTTCTATACTGTTTTTCAGAATATTATTTTGACGTTCTAGTTCTACTAACTTTTAGTTTCTATTTTTTCAGAAAGTTTACTATTTTTATTTATTTTTTCAGCCAGACATATTTTTAACAACTGGGAGCCGGGTATCCCTTGCTTAAAAGGTAAGTCCGACTATGAGTTTAACGGGTTATAACTTTTTTACATCATTGATGAAGGTGACCTGCAATTACAACATAAACAATATATGTGTGATAACTTAATTAGAAAATAAAGCTTAACGTGTTATAACAAGTCAATCTACCTTAATATGACAAACTTTTTTTACAATATTAGTACATATAAATAAATTTAGTTAAAAAGAAATAGATATGGTCCACTTTCCTCTTCACCTGTATCCTTAACCTTCTCTTGTCCTTATCATTGAGCTGACTTTTTACGTATCCTAATCAGCAACCAATACTTCTCGAAGTCCATGCTTCAAGTTGCTAATTTCGGGGGGGAAATTAAAGTCAAACAAATTTGTTTTTGATATTTTTTAAAAATTAATTGTTAATGAACATAATAAAATCTGTTTACCTCGAAATACGAGTAACAATTAAATTTGTAATGTGGTTATAAGGATACATGATCTAATTCAATGTCAATTGATAAATAGCTAAATAAATAAAGGAATTAAACGATTGAAATAAGTCAAACCAGCGCGATTGCAAGTTATCGACCCCGATCTGGATTAGGCTCGAGATCAAGTGACAAGAACAACAAGAACAACAAGAATAATATGAACAATAAGAACTATATGAACAGTAAAGAGTTAAGAGCGGGTAAAAGAGCAGGGTGCTTTGTATTTCTCAGTAGTTGCGTAAGTGATAATTGTGTATGATAATGTCTTACAAATGAACATGATTCCTCTTTATATAGTAGAGGAATTCTAAATAAGGTATAACTCTAATTTCGGAAGCAAAATACATGATTGATATCAATAACCGTTAATGGTTCCGCCAGTTCCGAGATTCTCGCTGAGATTGGTGGTCGATTGCGGATATCTCGTGATTCTGTTATTTTGTTGTCGCCTGATATCGATCCCTTAGTCTTCGTGTTCTTCGAGACCGAACTTGCTTCGATACTGGATCACTCTCGAGGCATACTCTCGAGCCCATAAAATCGGGTATGGTCGATTTTAACCGTATACAGATAGTCCTCGCGTTTCTTAGAATGAAATGATAAGAAATGATTTGAGCCACGATTCTTTGATACCTCGATCATGACGTCGTCTCCATGACGTAAGTGATGGATGTGACTGAAATGTCCCGTCAGTTTGGTTCCCAAAAAACCATCAATGCATGTCAGTCGTCGGTCGGCCACTAGTGGCACCGAACTGCCGTTCTAAATTCCAAAAGTCTTCATTTTTTCTTAAACTTCGTGCCCAGTCAAACAAGTTCACATAAATTGAAACGGGGAGAGTATGAATTTAGCTTTACCTGGGGCTGATGGCAGAGGACCGACGATGTCCATTCCCCATTTCATGAATGGCCATGGGGATAGGACCAGATAAAGCTATTCACCGGGCTGGTGAATCATCGGTACAAACCTTTGACATTTGTCGCATCTTAGAATGAACTCCTTAGAGTCTTTTTCCATGATATCCCAATAGTATCCTGCTCTGATGACATTTCGAACTAGTGACTCAACGCTAGAATGGTTTCCACAAGTGCCTTCATGAATTTCTCGCAAAACATAGTCAGTATCTCCCGGTCCTAAGCATACTGCCAATGGAACATCGAACGTGCTCCTGTATAATGTTCCATCTTCATCTAATGTGAATCGAGCGACTTTAGTTCGTAATGTCCTCGATTCTTTGGGATCCGATGGTAACTTCTCGTTCTTCAAGTATTCGGTGTATTTGTTTCTCCAATCCAAGGTTAAGCATGTAGAATTAATTTCCATGTGCCCTTCCTCGATTACAAATATCGAGAGTTGGACGACAGTCCCCGAGCTGATCTCGTCCTCGTCGACCGATGACCTTAAATTGGCAAGTGCATCGGTCTCAGTATTTTGTTCTCGAGGTACATGCTGCAGAGTCCATTCTCTTAAGCGGTGTAATTTGTCTAAGTACCTCTACATCCTGTCCTCTCAAACTTCGAAGGTTCCGTTTACCTGGTTAACTACCAGTAGGGAGTCACATTTGGCTTCGACGACTTCTGCTCCCAAGATTTTAGCTAGTTCGAGACCTGCAATTATAGCCTCATACTCGGCCTCGTTGTTAGTCAGTTTGGCAGTCTTAATTGATTGCCTAATAACATTGCCCGTAGGCGGTTTCAAAACTATACCGAGCCCGGACCTCTTCACATTCGAGGCACCGTTCGTGAAGAGGGTCCATACCCCCGATGATGTACCCGATTTTAGAAGAAGTTCCCTTTGCACTCCGGGTACGTGGGTTGGTGCAAATATTTCCACAAATTTTGCTAATATTTGAGACTTGATGGTTGTTCGGGGTTGATATTCGATATCGTGCCCGCCAAGTTCGACAACCCATTTGGCCAATCGGCTCGATAATTCGGGCTTATGCAAAACATCTCGAAGGGGACAAGTGGTGATTACACATATGGGGTGACATTGGAAATATGGCTTTAATTTCCAAGATGCGCTTAATAATGCAAGTACCAATTTTTCTAAGTGCGGATACTTAGTTTCGGCATCTCCTAAGGTTCGACTTACGTAGTAAACTGGAAACTGCGTACCTTGTTCTTCTCGAACTAATACACCACTTACTGGTATCTCGGACACTGCCAAGTATAGGTATAGCTTCTCATATGCCTTTGGGATGTGGAGCAAAGGTGGGATCGATAGGTAACGTTTCAACTCCTCCAATGCTTGCTGACATTCCGGGGTCATGTAAAATCATTTTTCTTTTTGAGTAAGGAAAAGAACATGTGGCTTCGATCTGATGATCTCGAAATGAATCGGCCTAGGGCGGCTATTCGTCCAGTTAGCCTCTGAACGACTTTCACACTGTCAACGACGATGATGTCCTCGATGGACTTGATCTTATCGGGGTTGATATAGATTCCCCATGATACTATGAAACCGAGGAATTTCCCTGAGCCGGCCCCGAAAGCACACTTTTCGGGGTTAAGTTTCATGTTGTACTTCCTCAAGATTTTGAACATTTCCTGCAAATGAGTCAAATGGTCCTCTACGCGCAGGGACTTAACTAACATATCGTCAATGTAAACTTCAATTGATTTTCCTATCTATTCTTCGAACATCTTGTTAACTAGGCGTTGATATGTAGTTCCCGCATTTTTTAGCCCGTAGGGCATTACATTATAACAGTAAGTTCCATACTTAGTAATAAAAGAAGTTTTTTCCTGGTCTACTGGGTCCATCTGGATTTGGTTATACCCAGAATAGGCGTCGAGAAAAGTAAGTATCTCGTGGCAGGCCGTGGAATCAATCATTAGATCGATGTTAGGAAAAGGAAAAGAATCTTTCGGACATGCTTTATTCAAGTCCTCATAATCTACACACAGTCTAAACTTGTTCCCCTTTTTGGGAACTACGACTACGTTGGCTAACCACTCGGGATATTTTACTTCCCGAATGGACCCTATTTTAAGAAGTTTGGTTACCTCCTCCTTTATGAAGGTGTGCTTCACCTCATACTGGGGCCTTCTCTTTTGCTTTATCGGTCTGAACTTAGGATCCAGGCTCAACCGATGAGTTGTTATCTCGGGTGGGATTCCTGTCATGTCTAAATGGGACCATGCAAAGCAATCCATGCTATCAATAAGAAATTGAATGAGGTTTTACCTGAGTTTGGGGGTCAACCATGTTCCCAGGTATACCTAACGTTCGGGTAGATACTCGATCAATATCACCTGTTCCAGCTCCTCGACCGTTGATTTGGTTGCATTCGATTCTTCGGGGACGATGAAAGTTCGAGGAGTGAGAAAATCCTCTTCTTTCTTTGATTACCTATTTATCCGATTCGGTCGAGGCTGGGGACGGCTATTTAGCCGCTTGCTTATCTTCGGTGCTCGACTTTTTTGAGGTCGAAGGCGCTGGTATTGGCGTCACCTCGTCGACTGCAAACATTTCCTTTGCAGCGTGTTGTTCCCCATAAACTATTTTCACACCATCCACTGTTGGGAACTTCATCATTTGGTGAAGGATCGATAGTACTGCCCTCATGTTGTGGATCCATGGCCTTTCGAGCAGTGCATTGTATCTCATGTCACCTTCGATGACATGAAATTTTGTGTCTTAGATGGTCCTGGCCACGTTCACTGGTAGGATTATTTCCCCTTTTGTTGTTTCACTAGCCATGTTGAAGTCGTTTAGGACTCGAGATGCAGGTACAATCTGTCTAGCAGGCCGAGCTGCTCTACTACCCTCGATCTGATTATGTTTGCCGAACTGCCTGGATCCACTAGAACACGTCTAACTTGAATTTTATTTAGCAAGATAGAAATTACCAGGGCGTCGTTGTGCGGCTGAGAGAGGCCTTCTGTTTCTTCATCGTTGAACGTTAGAGTGACTTTGGGCACATAGTCTCGAGTTCGTTTCTCTCTTGTGATCGATACTTTGGTGCGTTTGAATACAGGTCCTTGTGGGACGTCGACCCCGTCGACGATCGTGTGGATAACATGCTGAAGTTCTTCTTGCTCATTTTTTCAGTTGGCGTCTTTTTCCCTGAAGTGAGTTTTGGCTCTATCACTGATGAATTCTCTAAGATGTCCTTCGTTGAACAATCGAGCTACTTCCTCTCTCAACTGTCTGCAGTCTTCGGTCATATGGCCATGTGTGCCATGGTATTTGCACATCAAGTTTGGATTCCTTTGAGAGGGATCGGTTTGTATAGGTCTGGGCCACCTAGTGTCTTTGATCCTTCTTATGGCCGATACGATCCCCGAGGCATCGACACTGAAATTGTACTTCGATAATCGGGGCGCTTCTGTTGGATCTGCATATTTGTCGAAGCCAGTTTTACTCATGAGTCCCCGAGAGTTCTGCCCTGGGTCACCCCTTCGATCATTCCGGACGGAATTGCGTCCCGTATGGTTATTCCTTCTATCTGAAACATATGGCTGACACCGGTCTTTATTCGGCCTCAATTATCTATCAACATCTCTTTGGTTTTTACCTGTCGACCGGTTTGGATGCACTAAACCTGAGGGGGCTCCGAGTTGGTCGTCCTCGACCCTAATCTTTGACTGATATCGGTTGTGGACATCTGTCTAAGTCACAACTGGGTACTCTATTAGATTCTGCTTCAACTAGCGCGATGCGATCGAACTCCGCTCGTTTAATACTTGGGTGAAGGATTGGATAGCCCAATCGTCAGTAACTTGTGGTAATTCCATACGTTCCATTTGGAATCGAGATACAAACTCTGTTAGCATCTCGTTATCCCTCTGCTTCACCTTGAAGAGGTTTGATTTCTCGTTGCAACCTTTATATCACCAGCGTGTGCCTTTACAAATGAATCTCCCAACATGGAGAACAAATCGATAGAGTTCGGTGGCATGTTGTGATACTAAATCATAGATCCCTTCGACAGGGTTTCTCCGAACTTCTTCAGCAATACAGACTCGATTTCGTCATCCTCTAAATCATTACCTTTTATGGCGCATATATAAGAAGTAACGTGTTCATTGGGGTCCGAGGTCCCGTTGTATATAGATATATTGGTCATACGGAACTTTTTTGGGATGGGCTTCGGATCCGTACTCAGAGGGAATGGTTTTTGCACAAACTTCTTGGATTCCATTCCTTTTAAGATCGGTGGTGCCCCCAGTATCTGATCAACTTGAGAGTTATAAGTTTCTACCTTCTTGTCGTTGGCCTCTAATTTCTTTTCCCCCGATTCTATCCTCTTGGTAAGCTCCTCGAGCATCCTCATTATAGCATGGTCGGTTTTTGAAGTATTATCACCTGACCTTTCATGCACTGGCTCGGTACGGCGAGTAGCCTTTTGTTCGACCCTATCTAGTGCCCTGTGCTGATTTTGCAACTGAGCAGTGACATTTTGTTGGGATTGCATCATTTAAAATATAAATTGGAGACTGACACCTTCGTCTCATCTTCCTTGAGCACCTCGACCGTCAGTTCAACCCTCTCTGTGTACGCTTCCATCGGGGTCTCCACGTAAATATGCGTTCAAAGCAACATGCGAACTGACATCGACCGAGTTGATGTGTGGTGCTCCTCCGGGGTCAACTTGTGACACCTCGATTCCTATAGCGATAACATTCTCGTTCTCCCCGTGGAGTCCGAGACCGTTGTCATCATGTGTAGCTGTGTTTTGTGAGTTTGACATGATTTAACATGAAAATAAAATTCTTGACAAGAAAAAAGTGTAAAATAGTGTGTTATGTCAGAATTAACACTGAACAATCACTATTATCCTTCGACCCACGGTGGGCGCCAAACAGTTTACCTCGAAATACGAGTAACAATTAAACTTGGAATGTGGTTATAAGGATGCGTGATCTAATTCAACGTCAATTGATAAATAGCTAAGTAAATAAAGGAATTAAACAATTGAAATAAGTCAAACCAGCGCGATTGCAAGTTATCGACCCTGATCTGGATTAGGCTCGAGATCAAGTGCCAAGAACAGTAAAAATAACAAGAATAATATGAAAAATAAGAACTGTATGAACAATAAAGAGTTAAGAGCGAGTAAAAGAGTAGGGTGCTTTGTATTTCTCAGTAGTTGCGTAAGTGATAATTGTGTATAATGTCTTACAAATGAACAGGGTCCCTCTTTATAGAGTAGAGAAATCCTAAAAATAAGGTATAACTCTAATTTCGAAGTAAAATACATGATTGATATCAATATTCGTTAATGGTTCCGCCAGTTTCAAGATTCTCGCCGAGATTGGTGGTCGATTACGGATATCTCATGATTCTGTTACTTTAGTGTCGATTTAGCATGATCTCGATCCCTTAGTCTTCGTGTTCTTCGAGCCTAAACTTGCTTCAATACTGGCTCACTCTCGAGGCATACCCTCGAGCTCATAAAATCAGGTATGATCGATTTTAACCGTATACAGAATCAACAAGTAATTAAGCTCTAAAAATTTGTTTCCTATGGTGTTTTGGTACAAAGGAAAATATTTTTCAAAAAATATTTTTCAATTTTTCCATGTTTCGTTGGCTTATTCATGCACTCATTTTCCTCCAATGGGAGGAAATTGTTGTCCCTATCAAGAGAAGGGAAAACGTTTTCCAAAACTCTTTTTCAACCTTCCCCACCTATTTCCTATCCCCACATCCGCACCTACTCACCCCACCTACCCCACCCCACCACCACCCTCGACCCACCCCCACCCCCACCACCACCCTCGACCCACCCCACCACCACCCTAAATAAAAATATTATTGATAGTACTTTCTTTTCATGTTATAAATAGAGTACTTTTTTTTATTTCAATAAATGAGTATTTTCTTTCCATGATATAAAAAAAAAATTCTTTCATCTTAACAAAAAAGTACTTTCTTTTCATGATGTGAAAAAAAAAAATCTTCTTTCGCTTCAAAAAAATAATGTAGTAAAAAATATTTTCTTTCCTTTCAACAAAAGAGTAGTAAAAATTATTTTCTTTCATTTTAACCAAAAAAGTATTTTCTTTTCATGTTGTAGAAAGAGTACTTTCTTTTTCAATAAAAAAAGAATATTTTTTTTTTGAGTTATGGACCACAAATTTCATTGTTGTTTTTGTGTAAAAAAATAAAACATCACATTAGTTCCTCTGGGTTTGTGTGAATATTTAGAAGAATAATTGAATTCTTGAATTTGGGAGGGGGGGGGGAGGGGAGGAGCACGGAAAATAGGGGAACTCAGGGGAAGGTGGTGTGGAGAGTAGCATAAAATATTATTTTTCTAAAAAGTATTTTTTATTCTCTAACCAAACACCAAAAAACATTTTCCGGCAAAATTTTTTCACTCACCAACCAAATAAGGAAAAATAAGTCATAAAACTACTCATTTTTCATTAAAATATTTTCTTGACAGGGTTCTATGAGTACAAGGTACTTCGTTTGTCTCCCTCCTTTCCCTTAAGTAAAGCATCAACTGAATAGTTGATCTCGTACACTATAAAATGGTCGTTCATTACATTCTATTTTTCTTGTTTTTCCGCCTATCAATTTATTATTAGTATTATTTTTGGAGTCAAAGTGATGTCAACTTACTGGTTCCGACGAAGAAAATTGGATTTTTGTACAGATACATATTTTTCAAGATTGAGCTCATTGCAGTTAATAACAAATTCTTAGATAAGTCAAATTCGTCAACTTGCAGTAACAAAATTGACTTTGCTATATTTGTTTTGTTTGTATAGTATCTCACATTTGATCAAAATGTAGGCAGGTCCAGTCTCAATTGGAGTTGGGAAAATGTGAATATCAACCCCTCATTAAACTCCATATGTATTCCTAATACCTATATACCGAAACTAAAATATTGAGAACAAGCTACACAATAAGTAGTAATAGCAGCTTCTTGGTAGAAAGTGTTTTCTTTTATTTAATGGGTCCATTTAAAAGCGAATATAATTTATGGATCAATAAATTTTCGATATCAAATAAATAAAAAATTAGGGATTTACACTGCATATAATTTATGTAAAACTTATTTAAATAAGTTACAACTACTTTTATAAAATTCTATAAAATACAATTTATTTTAAAATCATAACTTTTTGCATCCCTAAAATCTCTCTCACCTAAACATAAAAATAGCAACGACCAATTTAAGTAGTGACAAAAAATTAGAGGAGGAACTAGAATTTGAAATTTGTGAATTCGTGACATGGAGCCCATATCATGTTTTAGTTATGAGTTCGTAATAATATATTAATACAATTTAATAGACTTTCTAATACAAATATAAATTATTGCAGAAGTTATATTTACTAGCTTCGGCCAAACCATAAAGAATGCCCTTCCTCCGCCCTGCTGAAAACTAAGCAAACAATAAGAAAGTATAAAAGAGGTAAAAGTTTTGAAAAAAGCAGTAAAAAGGCAATGAACAAATGTTTCTTTTTTGATTACTCTTCGTTTCCTAAAAGCAAAAAGAGAGGTAAGCAGACATAACTCCACAATATTTTACTTTGTTTCAACCACCAACAGCGTGGTTGTTTCAACCACAAATATAAAACGTTTTATTATTAATTAGAAGTTTAGTGTTCTAGCGAGGTATGAAATTATTTTTAATATTCATTTTATTCTTCAATATGAAATTTCCCGCCGCAAATTAATTATTCGGGTTATATAGAAAGGTGTGGAGGTCGAGAGCAGTGGCGAAGCTAAAAAAAATTTCAAGGGTGTTCAAATTTAGAAGAAGTAAATTTTTTTCCGAAAGGGTGTTCAATATGTGTTTTATACCTCTAAAACATAATATTTTACCTACGTACACAGTGCAATTTGTTTTACGAAGGGTGGTCAGTTGACCACCCTTAACACTATGTGGCTTCGCCACTGGTCGAGAGTTAGGGTTAAAGGCATAGACGACTCAACATATTTTGAGGCATATAAAGGTGAAACCATACTGAGAGGCCCTTAAATTTATTTTATAAATTTTGTACACATAACAATAAAATTTGATTTAACATCAATTGATCATTTAACAAAAAAAAAATTAGTGAATTTCAACCAAAAACAATTGAGGTACAGAACTCAAAGGTAAAATTATGATTTGGCTATCATCACGATAACAAAAAAGAAATAAACATATAAAACGTAATATTTTAAGTTTTGAGCATTGACGTTGTAAAAATATTTACTCCTTTTAATTAATTTAAATGATAATAGTTCATTTTATTAATTAGTAGCACTTGTTGGTGATAATCTAAATAAATTATAAATAATCTAATATAGTTAGTTGAATTACACTGAAAGAAAATCAGTGCATGAATACTTTTATGGTCATGTAGTTTTAAAGAAGATTGTAAAAGAAATTCATTATGTTATTGATATATATAACATAATTCCTATATAAAAGAATAAACTGAAAACTGAAAATGAAGCAAATATACTAATTAATGAGTGAGAAAATTATCATAATTTATGAACTTATTGGTATAAATAATCTCAATCAAATAAAAAAATATATTGTAACTCTTTTCTTTATAATAATTATTTATATAAATGATAGAATATATAGTAATCATAATAATAAAAGGTAAAAATAAATTTGGGGCCTTCAAATTTGGGGGCCTAAGGCAATGGACTTACTGGCCAAGCCTTTAGTGTCGCCCCCGATGGAAAGTTGACATATACTCGTGAGTTTCTCCCAAGCTTATCAGTAATACTAGTACTATTATTGTATTTCTTAATATGATTTTTTATTATTACATGTTATATCATTCGCTTCCGACCCTATTACTTGTGGTTGCTATCACTTGTTGCTTTATTTTCACTATTCCTTGAGTCGAGTGTATATCGGGAACTGCCTCTCTACCTTCACAAGATAGGAATAAAGTCTGGATACATATTACCCCCCAAATTTTACTTGTGAGATTACACTAGGTTACCAAATATCATTGGGAAACAAAATAAACAATATTATTTGTTTCAAAGTTTATTTAAAAAAAAGAGATCTTTCCTTTCCTAACCCGAAAATAAAAAAGATAAACGCAATTAAAAAGGGACCTAGGGGTAGCAAACGGGCGGGCCGGGTTGGATATAGGGGGGTCAAAATGGGTGATACAAAAATGGATAAATTCTCCGACCCAACTCCATATTTAATATAGATAAAAAACCAATTAGAAAAAATATAGATATTCATATTATCCATGGTGTCTTAATATGATCATTTTTTGGGAGAATCCAGACTCTGGTAAACTTGAGAAACTTCAATTTGAGACGTTACAAATAAATGATTTATTTGATATTATGGATGACTGGTTACGGAGGGACCGTTTCGTTTTTGTAGGCTG
>ML268102.1:0-15436 GCA_005239495.1 Nicotiana undulata
TGCGCAGCCCGGGCGTGTTGCCGGGAAGCTTTTATGTGAAAACTTGATAAAAATGGAAATTTTAGAATAATTAATTGAATAAAGTTAACTTCGGTCAATATTTTTGGTAAACGGACCCGAACCCGTGATTGGAAGGTTCCGGAGGGTCCGTAGGAAAATATGGGACTTGGGCGTATGCCCGGAATCGAATTCCGGGGTCCCAAGCCCGAGAAATAAATTTTTAAAGAAAATTGTTTTCTGATAATAATAAAGGATTTTGAAAATGAATAGTTATGTGAAAACCGTGTTACCGGGCACGTATTATGGTTCCGGAGCCCGGAACAGGTTTTATATATGTTATGTGACTTATCTGTGAAGTTTGGTGTAAACCGGACTTGAAATGACGTGATTCGGATCAAAATTGAAAACATTAAGCTTTATGAAGTTTTAAGAAAATTCTAAGAATTTTGAGGTTTAATTCGATTTTTTTGATGATGTTTCGATGATTTAAATACTTGAATAAGTCTGTAGGATGTTTTGGGAGTCGTGTGTGTTTTTTGTTTTGAGACCCGAGGGCTCGGGTGAGTTACGGGTAGCTAACGGGGTGAAATAGGCTTGGAAATTTATGGTTTTTTTCTCAGTTGCTGATGTCTGGTGTTTTCTTCTCTGCGATCGCAGCCTTTGATCCGCGATCGCAGAGGTCTGTCCATGTCTCTTCCGCGATCGCATCCCTTCGACCCGCGATCGCATAGTGTGATGCCCCAGTGTTCCGCGATCGCAAACCTCTTCCTGCGATCGCATAGAGTCAGCTAGGCTCTATTCCGCGATTGCAACTTCTCTCCCGCGATCGAAGTGAGTTAGGACCCAATTCTCCGCGATCGCAACCCCTTTCCTGCGATCGCGATGAACAAAATCGCCCAGTTAATTCTTTAACTCAAAAACAGAATACTTACACGGGATTTTTCATAATTCACCAACCTCTTCTTCTCCAAGACCTCATAGGCGATTCCCTCCATAGCCACTTGGGTAAGTGATCTTAACTTCTAATTCTTCCATTTTCCTTCCATAATCACTAGAAATCTAGGCCTAAAATCATAAAATCAAGTAGAAATTAGGGGTTTTGGATAGAGTTAGGTTTTTGGAAAATTTGGGTGATTCAACCTCAATTTGGGTCGGATCTTGAAACAAATCATATATTCTAACTCGTGGGGTTATGGGTGATCGGGTTTTGGTCCGAACCTCGAGTTTGGACCAAGCGGGCCCGGGGTCGAATTTTGGTATTTTTGGAAGAATGCTAGAAATTGAACATCTAGGCTATGAGATTGTGTTATTGAGTCTTTATTGATATTATTGAATTAATCATTCCTAGATATCGTTGTTTCGGAGTCGTATTATAAAGGAAAGACGGTCTTAGAGGGTTGATTGCTATACTTTGGACTGAGGTAAGTGTCTTGCTTTGGTGAGGGATTAGGTATTGTATGTTATGTGTTATGTGTTTATCATGTTCAATGTATAGGTGAGGTGGCGAGTACCTATACATTGTGGGTCCAGCATGCCCGTGAGTCTATATTTGATAAAATTCAGTTATTTCTTCAATGCTCATCATATTATGTAATTGCCTCTACCTGAGAAGTTGATTGTGGTTGTTGTACTGGTTGTAGAGATTATGCAAATGTTGGTTCAATTGAGGATCCAAGTATACATCATATATATTGAGTTGTTTGGTTATAGCTGAGACCCTTGTCGGGCATTTGTTGAGATGTTGACTGATATTTTCCCCTTGCCGGGCGATTTGAACTGTATCTTTTCCACTATGCTGCATTCCTTACCATACACATTGTCTTGCATTGGTGAGGAAGAGTGTAAAGCACGAAGGGTGATGCCGTGCCATGTTTTACATTGATTATATCATGTCATGCATAGTGAGGAAGAGATTAAAGCACGAAGGGTGATGTCGTGCCATGTTTTACATTGATTACATCATGTCATGCATAGTGAGGAAGAGAGTAAAGTACGAAGGGTGATGTCGTGCCATGTTTTTACATTGGTTGCATCATGACATGCATAGTGAGGAAGAGAGTAAAGCACGAAGGGTGATGTCGTGCCATGTTTACATTTATTGAAAGCACGAAGGTTAATGTCGTGCCATGATTACATTGATCACAACATACATTGCATTGGTGAGGAAGAGAGTAAAAGCACGAAGGGTGGTGTCGTGACATTGTTATCATTCAGACATTTCATTCATACCTTATTAGTTTTCGGTAAATTGTTTCTTTTCTTACTTGATGTTAATTAACTGCCCTACCCTATTGTTTTTTTCCCTTTATTTGCTCATGTTCCCCGTATAAGACTGTTATTCTCCCTTGCTTTGTTATCTGTATTTTGTGTTGTAGAATAGGACAGGTGAACTTTATTTGCTAAGTCTAGCCTCGTCACTACTTCGGCCGAGGTTAGGCTCGGCACTTACTCAGTACATGGGGTCGGTTGTACTGATACTACACTGCACTTCTCTATGTTGTGCAGATCCCGCCTCCGGACCCCGTGGACTGCTCTGAGGGAGTTCAGTCCACATCGAGCTTCAAGGTATACCACTGGCGTTCGTGGGCTCTGGAGTCTCTCCTGCTATTAGTATCATATTGTCTTATTTCTCCTTCCGTTCTAAAGACAATATTGTATTTTCTTTCAGACTTGTATTTAGTATTCTTATAGACAGTCCGTGAGGTTGTGACACCTCGGTTTTAGGATTTTGCGAAGTTGTTGTCTTTATCATTTAATTATGCGTATTTCGGAGTATTATTACATTTCTGCTGTAAAACTTTGGAAGTGGTTCTGGTTATTTCAGTAAAGGATTGAAAGAATGTTCCTTATTTAATGTTAAGTTGTTTTATAAATGTCAAAGTATTGTGTACGTTGGCTTGTCTAGCGAGTTCAACGTTAGACGCAGTCACGGCCTGAAAGGTGGGAATTCGGGTCGTGACAAAATGTTAACAGGAATTCCAAAACGCTCCTATATAAATTGAACCTCCAGAAATCGAGAATGTATAAATAACAATGCCGAATTAAAATTATACTTATAAAACGTTTACTAAAATACTTCACTTAAAATAAAATACCATACTAACATAATATCTAACGGTATCAAGGTTGTAAACTTATAGGGTCTCATAATAATTGTTGATACCCAATTTTTTCTTAAACTATTTTTAAAATTTGCATATATACCTTCAAAATCACTTTTTATAATAACTGGTATTTTCCATGATTTTCCATATTGTTATTAATTTTCTTTCCCGATTTATTCAGTACTTTATGTTCAATAATTATTCATAAATTATGTTATAAATAATTTCAACATATTTCCCAGCTCAATACATCATTTTTAATCCTATTAGGATTTAATTATTTCATAAATTAGCCAATTTGACATTATTTAATTATAATTACAGTAATTTACATTTATAGCCTAATTGTACATTTATACCATTTTAAATCACTAATTGGCCATTTTATATTTTAATATTAGCTAATTACCTTAATTTCATTTATTTAGCCTCAATTTCATTTTTTATATGATTATTAGCTATTTTTTATTAAATATTTATCTATTTTTAGTGGGTATTTAACAAGTAGCCATTTCAATTTCAGCCTAATTTAATTTAACCCCCAACCCAATTAAAACCAGCCCAATACCCAAGCCCAACCTATAAGCCTACCCGACCCAATTTCCTTTTAATCTGGACCGTTGATCATTTCTTATCAACGGACCAGATTAATCCCTACCTTAATTAGACTTAGCGACTACCCCCCCCTCCCCTCATTTCACTCCTCTCACACTATCTCTCTGGTTCTCTCTAGAGACTTCTGGTCTCTTCACCTCCGATGAGGTCTGTTCATCTCCTCCGGCCATCTCCTCGCCGGAAACCTTAAAGGTCTCACCTCATGCCGTCCTTATGTATCCATCTCTTACACTTGTATCACCGTTCAGGGCTCTCAAGTGAAACGGAGGTGGTTCAACTTATCTCTCTGGTATCATGCCATTTTCTCCGGCCATCTACAGTTGGTCGAGTAATATCTACCCCTTTCCGGCCAAATACCGGTAGTATCTCTGAGTTTCTTCTTCTTTGGGTTCTTCTAGAAACCCTAAATTCGAACCTTCTTACATGTCTAGGTCTGTGATGGATCTATGTGTATTTCGAGGTTTTTTACATATTTTCTTCAAGGAATCTCCTTGTTTTCAAACAATTTCTTCACTACTTAAAACTAGGGTTTTCTTAAAAACGATTCTTCTTCTGATTTTAAAGTACTTTCTACTATGTTTTGAATGATTCTCTTATGTTTTTCTTGATACTTGACTTATTATGCTAGAAGCCCTAATTTTTAGGTTGTCTCTGACAATAGGTTTGATTAATCCGTATTTGTATATGTTCCTCATGAATATCCGGTGTTTTCATGCGTGCTCTATGTATTCTTGTGCTCCTTGCTCTAATTTGTTGTTAGGGTTCTGATTCTCTACTGTTCCTCTATCTATTTGCTTAGGGTTTTCTTAATTTTGTTCAAAATGTGCTATTTATTGTCTAATAAGTCTGATTAGTTGTTTATTAACTGTTTACACAAGATTCTTACTGATTTTATGTATCTCCCTCCGAACTGTGATATTTTCCTGGAATATGTGACTTTTGTGTATTCTCCTTGTAATTCTGTATTGATTCTTCGAATCGTTTCCTTATTTGTGAGATGCTTTTCTTAATTAGAATTGATTCCCTGTGATTTTAGTCCCATTCGTGATTCTGGTGACTGATTTTTTAAAATTTAATTGTATCTTACCTTATTTGTGTGCTTCAATATGCTGTCAAATAATCAGTACATATTTTCCTTATGTGAAAATTATGTATTTGGCCTTTATCATATGCTATGTGCTTTACTACTCTTATTATAGTAATAGCTAGTTCATGATTGATTTTTCCTTATGTGACATCAAGTATGACCGTTTGAACTAGGACTTCCTAATTAAAGGTAGCCCAGGTCTGTGATTGATTCTAATTGAATATGATTTCCATTGATTGATTAATCAGTACTTGTTACCTTATTTTCTACTCGTTTTGAAAATCTATAAATACTTCACTCTTTCTTTAGACAATAGACAATTCAAACTCTCCCTCTCACACACAAGCATACTCAATTTTGAACTTTTCTTTCTCTCTTGTTATTTACTTGCTACTCAGTCGGCTAAAAGCCAATACTGAGTAACACTACTACTCTACTTGCTCTGTTGTATCATTGCTTTGTTTGCACTACTTCTCTATTGGTCTCCATTGTTCCATACATTGTTGCTCTCCTTCTCTATACCCTACTGCTTCCTTACTCTGCACTTACTTCATCATCTTACTGGTATGTTCTCAACTTAATTTTAAGGTTTCCAAAACAACATGCTTCAGTCTGTGTTACAGTTCCTTTTGTTCCTATTATATGTCTACTTATGGTTTTGTTGCTTACCCTGCAATTAGCATGCCTATTTATAAAACTATCTATATGTTTACTCTCTAGTTCAACATGTCCATTACTTTTCTATATGTTCCATTAAAACTCCTGCCCTATCCCCTGACCCCAATACATGATAAGCATGTGGTTCTGAACATAGTATGTACTCTAGCACCCCACAACTTGATGCTATTTCAATCCTGACATGAATCCTTGTGAATGACTATGCTATGATAGTTTAAGTCCCATAATACTCTTTTTCTGAGGTCTACTTGTGTATAAGCCTGTTCCCATGTGCTTCATATTTGTCCCCAATCCCTTTTCTCCCTGCTTGTGGTTGCTGAACTTGTCGTAGTTCCTGTTTATTGTTCTGTGTGTGCTGTTTGAATATGTGGGTTGTGCTATTGCCTTACCCTTTTCAAGCTATTTTCACTAAAACCTCTCTTTTTCTCAAAAATATGTTTTAAATATGTTCTTACTCAAACTCCCCAACACTATGAGCACTTTCACTATATTCTTAGACATTAGGTTCTGCCCCTCTTGTGTGAGCATTGCTTTGGGACCCTTATGCTCCCTCTGTACTTTGACACACAAGAGTTGGCCTTTTCACACTGCACTTACTCCATCTTGGCTATGAGATCTGGGTGTGAGCACTGCCCGGGATCCCTTGAGATCCTTAGGGAACTTTGACACACATGGATCATGTGAAAAGTTGTGAACCAGTGGCATTGAGAATCTGGAAACTTGGGCCTACTATGGAAGGCTCCCTATAATTAACTTCTTCCTTTTCCTATTTTTAATTATGTAATTCATATTCAAAGGCTTGTAATAATTTGTAAATACTATTCTGGGGATGGATAGTGAAAATGGATGGGGTACGCATGCCATAGTATAAGTATGGGTAGATATCATGTTTCTCTAGGTTTATTTTCCATATGTGCGCACTAGTAACCATGTCTAGGGATCAAGCATGCCATGCATTTTGTCACTTACGTTGATACATCTGCGTTTCTTTTAGCGTATCATCCTCACTTAGAAAATCATGTTCATATGATCAGTAATAGCAATGAAAAACTGCTATCGTGTGATTCTGAAAATGTAATTCGAATAATTGTGTTAGCAAATCTACAATCATGATTTACCACACATAGAGATCCTGTTCTAGGAAAACAACGATTAAAATCTATCACTTATGTTGTTCCTGAAGCTGTGCAATAATGCAATAACCCTGTGGTATACCTAGAAATCCTGCTTAGGGTAACAATCCGCTACTAAATCAGTCATTCTCATATTTGTTGCATCTTCTGAAAAGTATGTTCAAAATACTGTGATTTTATGCACTTAGAAAATCCTGTCTAGGAATTCTTCATATAACCATTCTGCATCTCTGTCTACACATGTTAGATATCATGTTTGTAGGATCTCATTACATACTTAGTTTAAACACATGTCTGAAACAGTCCCATGTTTTAAATAAACTGTCGATCAGTCCTTTGTGCACACTTAGAATCACATGCTATTAGAATTGATAATATGGATTCCTTATCAAATCTGTACAATTGTTGCATGTTATTTTACACCTAGGCAAGCCTTAGGTAATCAATTACGAGAAATAAAACCAGATCTACCTTTGGGATCAGGTTTAATTACCAGCATGCTAAAACCAGTAGGCAAATTGATTAGGACCCTTTTCTGAGTAATAAAACAGGTCTACATATCTGTTTATATTCTAAACTCACTTAGACACCTTGTCTTAGGATCCTGAACTTAAATACTGCCCTTAACTGTGTTTGAGTCGTGTTGTCTAATTGCTTTACTTGTGGAGGTAAACTTGAAGCCTTTACTTGCTTTTTCTATGTTCCCATTAACTGCAGTCCTATATGCTTTTGTCTATCGCCCTAGAATTTTACCTTTAAAACCTGAGGGTCTGCCTAGTACCTCCCTTTTAGGATAGTAGTCCTAACCTCCTCCGGGACTAATAGGAAGGGGCAGGTAACAACACGCAATAGAGTTCGTGACCAACACGCGCTTGAGTTACCTTCAAGGGGTGGGAAAGGGTAGAATATGGACATGATGACGGATGCGTTAATACCACGTGTAGCCCCTCTTTGAGGAGTGTCATACCGGGTATTCCATTGATGTGATCCATAGTATCACAAACCTAGGATATCCTTTACTTTACATGTTTAGACTGTAACTATTTTTTCAAAACTTAGCTCTTCTTTAATTATTTCAACACCTTGTATGCTTAAGGACTTAAACCCCCTCTTATTTGAGCCTTTATTTGTTTGTTTGCTAAATCGTACAAATTCACAAAAGCTATTTGGCCGGGAACCACACTTCTGGATCCTGAGGGGTGCCTAACACCTTCCCCTTAGGATAATTTCAAGCCCTTACCCTATCTCTGGTTAACAACGTAGTTGTAACTGAACCCCTTAGGTGCCCTAACGCACCTTTAAAATCGTTAGGTGGCGACTCTCAAAAAATGCAAACCCCTTCCTAAAAGGAAAGAGTTATCTCAACCTAAAATGTCTCGAACCCGATCTCCGCGAGGAAAAAGGGGGACGCGACAATAATAATGTCTTAAACCCTCTATAACCTCCTAATAGACATAATCCCTTCGTACTCATGTGGATTTATTACGGCACATCCTAATGCTAAGGTACGAGATGTAACACCTAACACCTCTAATATTCCAGAATATGGCACTAATAATTGGAAACTTGATTCTGAGTACCCTATTTTTGTTCCTTCCGTCTTTGGAAAGGAGTGTCTTTTGTTTTGGATTTCTTTCCTGTCCTTCTTTGTCTATTTTTTCCTTTCCCATCTTCTGGACATGAATTTTCCTCTGCTCTGGCTATCTCTTGCTACTTCTCAGGGCTACCTCTTTGTTTGTCATCATTGATGTTTGAAGAAGTTGAGTTAGTTTGTCGTTGCTCAATTTCATTCTCCTGGTTGTTCTGTTTACTTTGTGTGGCCTTTTTGTCTTGGTTCTCTCCAAATAGTTCTTACACCAATTTGATAGGAAGTTGATTTCTTATTTTTGTGTCTATGCTGCTAGAAGAATATTGATGTATGTTGTGTTCCTTGTTTCCTGTTTTGTAACTGTCATGGGCATCCTGATCTCTTCTATCATTCATTTCATCATGTTCACTTACATACTCCTTATTTTCTAAACTCATGGTTCTCCATTCTACAATAGTGTGTCTTTCATTGTCTATATCAGTGATGTTGCTTTCAACAACCTCTTGAGATTGGTCAGCTGTGTGATCCTTAATAGATGACTGGTTTGCCTAGGGTTCTTTCATGTACTTGTCTGTTTGAACATATGTATCCTTCATTATCTATTGCTTTGAAACTGCCTCACTACCCAGTATTTCATCTGCTATCTTTTATATGTGTGTTTGCTGCTTGAACCTCTTGTTGATTTCTTTGTTAACTTTGCACTGGCCATGTGTTATTGCTGGTTTAAATAACAATATACTCTTTTTCCGGGGCATCTTTTTCTTCTTATGCTTTTTCTTTTTGGAATTGGTTCTATCTTTGATGTTCTGTTCTCCTTCTGATTATTCTCATGCGTCCTCCCATTGTTTTCAATAGACTGCTCACTTTCCCTTGCCTGTATGGGTTCCTTTTTTCTCTTTTGCCTGTTCCTATTAGTATTAGGTACTTGCCATGTCTTTTCCTCCTTTTTTTCCTTTCCCTCTTTGTTGTTATTTGTGACCATTTTCTGATTGTTTTTCTCATGCCTCGTGTAGTTTGCTCCTCCTGTTTTCCTTGTGTTTCTTGGGTTGTATTGATCCGCTCCTTCTTTGTTTTGTTTTGATTGTTGTGCGTCTCCCCTATGTAACTCTTGTAATTTCTCCTCTACCAGTAGATTCATCAGCATCGTGATTTTTGCTCTCCCTTCCCTTCTGTTTTTCTCGCTCTAGCACCCTGCATTGTGCAACAGAGTGCTCTAGAATCTTAAAGTTCTTACAATACTTTGGTATTCCTTCATATTCCAACTTCTGAGTGAATCCTTTTAGAGGAATAGTTTCTTCCTCTTGGCCCACCCATATTGAGTTAATCAGAGGCTTTGTAAGATTAATTTCAACTCTGACTTTAGCCATCCCTAGACTCATCATATAATTAGTTTATATGTCCATCGATAATGGTACCCCCACTGGTCCCGATATCTGCTTAACATAGTGCTAAGTATGGAAATAGAAAGGAAGACCTGGCAGTAGAACCCAAACTGGCACTATAAGGGACTCCTCTTCCGATTTGAAATCAGGGGACCATTTTTGAAGCCACATAACCATTCCATCAATTTTGATTGACCTTCTGAACCAAACTGTTTTGCAATCTTCTTCATTGGTTACATCTATGAACACTGTTCGAAAATCGTAGACCCTAATTTTTGCCTCACCTTTGAGCGACACTTTTTCAGCGAAGGTTGATCTAATTCGTTTAATATTAGGTCTTGTTATCAGAAACTTACCAATGATTGTGTATTTACACTCTTCTTCCATCACTCCAAAGTAGTCACTAACTTTAACGATGACTGTCGAAATTCCGTTATGGGTTGAAACCCTAGCTTCTACTGCAGTTGCATAGTCGATCTTGTGAGGATTTGATTCTTCATTGATGGTTGGCCTAGCTGGGGGAGCTGAATTTTCCACCGGACCCGCCTGCCCGAGGTCAGCCAGTGTCCCCGTTCAACAGTGTGTGCGCACCACTCTCCCAAAAGGGGGAGAAATGTTACCGTTCTATTCTGTAGAGTTCAATTGTCCGGAGAGAAAAAGTTTAAAGAGTGAAATTTTGTTATGAAAGAAGAATCAAATCAAAAACACGTGATAAGGTGGACATAACTTAATAGATAATAATTAATTAACACATGATTATTCTAAAAATAGGACATTTCACGGCTAAATTTTCGGTTGTCCGAATAATAAAGTAGAACCTGACATAATTGGGGCAAATTAGTTGAGAAAAAAGAAGTAATATTGGATAAATCCAAGGCAATCATTAATAGCAAGAAAGCAAAAACGAATAAAACAGAGAAACACAATCGAGAAAATCAAATTAACATAGAATCAACCCAAGAATAGTACCTTTCATAAATAAACGTTCATTCGGCCTAGCAAAAACGTGAATGATAGGTTATACGTACCTTGTTTTATGTTTTGATGATCTAACAAACTTAATGTCAAGTACCAGATAAGGAACGTGATACACATCTGGTTCACATTCTCAAAATATGGAAATAACCAGACTTAAGCTGGAGATGTTCGTCAGTCTTTTAGAAGTTAAAGAATCAACAAGGGGAACAGATGGACTTTAGTTACCCTGATGATCGTACCATTCAACTCTCCAATAATTGGAAACTGACTTCCTGCAAATGCAATAGTACAACACAGTGCAACAGTTAACTCTATTGGGAAGGACGTTGTACCCAAGTTGCTTAAATCATTCAAGTGATGTCATCAATGTTATATTAACATTAAAACAATGACCAAATAACACTTGAGCACTTATCAAACTTCAAAATTCTCACTTCTCTTTCTCTTCCTAGACCACTAATCTCTCCAGTGAAGTCCACCATGACTGAGAATGAAGAAAAGACCAGTGTTCTCAGTAACACCCCCATCGAGTCCTCACTAATTGAAACTCCAATATTAGACTCCTCACCCAACACCACCACTAGTCAAAATCCTAGAGCAGAGTCACCCCCACACTCAGTCTCCTCACCTACCCACTCAAGTTTTGGTTCTCACCGGAGTCGCAAAACCTCAAATCCGAAAAAGTTTGTGGCTATCAACTCTCCTCCTGTCTCACCGGAAAAAAAGGGTGAAAAGGGTAAAGTTAATGACGAGGAAAATCACAAAATCTCCAGTTTCGCTATGGAAGAAGACTCAAGTGTAAGCCAAAAGGCTGGTCATGACAATGCTGACTCAACCAAGACATGTCTTGAGTTTACAGGTAATACTCCTCCTTCTGCTGAGTTTTCCATGGAACCACAAGAGAAGAGGCAACAGAAAACATGCTCTCCATAGCTGCCGAAGGGGTTATTGTTGAAGGAGGTGTGGATGGGTCTGAGCCTCAGGGGGAAGAGCATCAGATTGTAGTAGAAGGGATAGATCTTGTTCTGGTTGAATAGTCGGCACATGGTGATACTAATAGGGTACCTAATGAAGGACTTGATCCTTCCTCGGAGGATCCAACTCAGGTGTCTTCTCAAGAGCCCCAGGTTAGTATTGATCATTCTCCCTCTCCCACTTTTATGTTGAGCCTCTTTCTATGGTGGTGCCTGAGATGTGGTCTGATGATGAAGAAGATTTAGATGGTATTGTGATTACTAGATTTATCAGGGGTAGGAGTAAGCCAGTTGCAACTCTAGAGCCAACTCCTAAGCGACCCACTACAAGGTTGCAAAAGAAGGAGGCTCTTGAGTCTGATCTTAAGAAAAGTCAAGGCAGTCAAAGAAAGAGGAAGTTGGTAAAGGATGAGAAAGTTGTACATGAAAAGGTCATGGCCGTTGTCAATGTGGATGAGGAAGTAGAAGAGAAACCTGATTCCTTGAGTCACAAGAACTCAAAGAAGAAGCACTCTCTCTCCAAGTACAAAAAGAAAACTTTTGAAAGTGTTGAGAGTCCAACCAAGAGTGCTGATATTATTTCTAGTGAAAAGTTGGTGGAAGAATCTGGTGATAAGATAGTGAAAGAAAGTGGTGGAAAATCTGATGATGAAATGGAAGATTCTGGTGAACATGTCTCTGCAATGTTCGTTGAGAAGGGAAAGTATACTCGCAAGTCTGTGAAAAGAAAAGTGGATGTTGATGAGGAACCTGGTTTCTCCAAGAAAGCAAAGGTTGACGAGTCCCAGAGTTCTGGGAAAGGAAAGTTGAGAAATCAAAAGGTACTGTGGGGACGCACATTTTCCCTTGACATTTTGGAGATTGCCAGGATGCGGCAGTTGGTGGAAATTTGTGAATTCCAACAATGGACACATTTGTTTACAAATGATGTTCCAAAAGTGTATGAGGAGGAAGTGTGGAGCTTTTATGCCGACTTCTTCAAAGTTGAAGATGATCACATCTGTGAGTCGGTGAATAGGGTTGACATACTGATGGACTCTGCCTTGTTGCGATCAATTGTGGGTGTTCCTGTTGAAGGGTTGTCATCAGTCCAAGGGGCATGCTCTTCCAATTTCAAAAATGCCATAGTTAAGGACAAGGCAATCCAGTAGGGGGAACGGGTGCATAATTTGCTTCCCCGTGCTGAGAGGAGATATATTACCTCCAAAGCTGATATGGTCCTCATGGAAGCCTTGGATGGTTTCACTACCATTAATCTTCCTGGGATAATGATTGAGCATATGCAAAAAGTGGAAGACTTCGAAGATGGTAATCATGGGCTACCTTATGGGTTCCTTCTCACCAAGGTTTTCGATTTTTTCAAGGTTCCTCTGGGACAAACCAAAGTGGGCACTAAGAAACAAACCTTCGCCAAGACTACTCTCAAAGAGTGTGAGTGTATTGACAAGGTCCGAGGAGTTGGAAGCACTTCTACTATCTCTCCATTGATCAATGCTCAGAATAGTGCTACAGAGGAGATCAGGAAGTTAAAGGCAAGGAACACTATTCATGAGAGTCAGCTCAGTCAGCTTCAAGAGGCTCCCGGTTCCAGTAGTTCTCACAGCTCAGACGTTGCCCGTCTAACTAAGGAGAACACTGAGCTCAAGAAACAAGTGGAGGACCTGAAGGAAAGACTGCTCAATGAGTAAATGTTCGCGAATGCTCGCATGGATCTAGTCCTCAAAACCCTTGACCCCTCCTCTAAGCCCTCTTCCTCTGGTGCCCCCTAAGCCTTGTCCCTTTCAGTGTCAAGTTTTCCAATGTCCGTCTCTTATGACTATTTCTGATGATTTTTGTTTGTTATTGGTACTTGTTTTTGTTTTGTTTGTTTTGAATTGTGGATGATAACATTGAATCTGCTCCCGCTGTGTGATGACCCAAGGGATCATTTCATGAATTTAGACTCTGTTCTAGGCTTATTAGCCATAAAAAGATTAATTTTAACTACCTCGATTTGTGTGCGCAGTCCGGGCATGAAACCGGAAAGGTTTTATGTTAAAATACAAGAAACAATAATTTTTAGAATTACAAAATTTGGTTTTAGTTGACTTGAGTCAACATTTTGAGTAAACAGACTCAAATTTTTGTTCCGACGATCCCGGAAGGTCCGCAGTAAAATATGGGACCCGGGCGTATGCCCCGAAATGAATTCCGAGGTCCCAAGCCTTAGAAATTAATTTTTGAAAGAAATTATTTTGCTGAAATATTTATGAAATAATAAAAAGAATTTATGTTTGAAGTCATTGGTATCGGGACCGTATTTTGGTTCCGGAGGCCGGTACAGATTATTTATGATATTCAGGACTTGCCTGTGAAATTTGGTGAAATACGGAGTTCGTTTGACGTGATTCGGACATCCGGTTGAAAAGTTATGAACTATAAGTGTTCTTGAGGAAAATAATGAGTTTTGAGGTTTAATTCGTTGTTTTACATGTTATTTTCATGATTTGATCGAAGGAGAAAGTCCATATTATGATTTTAGACTTGCGTGCATGTTTGATTTATATCCCCGAGGGCTCGGGTGAGTTTCAAATAGGTTTGGGTTGTGTTGAGCTCGTTCTTTCTTATGCTTCGACGTCGTTTCTTCAAGCATAAATGATATTATATTGAACAAATGAGATCTGATTTATGTTTTGAATAAATTATTATATCCGTATCGTAATTACGGATCCGTAGCAAAAAGAATCATCGAATTTGGACATCGTATGAGGATTTTATGGCCATTTTACCTATGTTGCCCAGATTTTTCAGGTTAATTACGAATTTGCCCCTGACGGCGTATTAAAAACCTGCATTATTTGTAAATCTTAAAACCTACATATCTCCTTCATTATAAGGTCAAATTGAGTGATTCAAAAGCCTAGATTCATTAAAATTTCACAAGAAACCCATTGGATACAAGAAAAGAGAGTTTAGGGATCGTTTGGAATGAGAAACGAGACAGAATAGCTGGCAGAAAAATAAATACAAAACGGGTAGACTTCTTCTTCTTCAAATTTTCGTACCCCACAGCCCTAGGAACGAATTTCTTCACCAAATATCATCCCCAAGTCATAGGTAATCAATTCTAAACTTTACTCCTTCAATTACCCATTGTTTTTCATCACTTTTAAATCAAAAACTAAGAATTTTCATGGTAAAAATTGAGGGTTTGGGTAGAATTAGGGAATTTTATAAAAATCAAATCTTTACCTCGAATTGAGGTCGGATTTCTAAATTAATTGTATATTTGGGTTCGTGGGTGAATGGGTAAACGTAACTTGGTCCGAACCCCGAGTTTAGACCAAGCGGGCCCGGGGTCGGATTTTTACTTTTTTTTTTGAAAAAACTTAAGAAAAATTATATTTTTCAATAAAGTTAGTTCATTTAGCATTAGTTAATGATATTAAGTTAATTGTGATTATATTCGAGCAAGTTAGAGGTGAATTCAAAAGGAAAAGCAATAATTGAGCAGTGAGTGACCTGCGAAATTGAGGTAAGTGTTTGGCCTAACTTTAGCTTGAGGGAATATGACTCCCCACTTGTTTGCTACTTGAATTGCATGGGTGTGGTGTATAGGTGTGGTGACGAGTATCTACGCACCACCAAATCGTTTGTTAAACATGATCCCCTTTCTCGTTCCCTACTTATTTGATCATTGTTTTAATTATTACATGTTCATCATTGTTTCTATGATCATTTGGCCTTGTTGAATTGTTGTTAGTTATCGTTGAGACTATTTGGAAAGAGTATTGGTTGTTTGAGATGGTTCCCTTGTGATATAAACATGGCTGAGAGGTTTGGTATTGTTTTTATGAAATAAATAAATAAATATATATATATATATATATATATATATATATATTTTTTTTTTTTTTT
>ML268104.1:0-12061 GCA_005239495.1 Nicotiana undulata
AAATAAACCATCCTGGGACATGGTGTCCATGAATCTCATCATACGGCCCATGACCTCCTAGAATCCTGGCGCCGTCATGAAATCTACTAGAGCAGGTGCTACTGGAGGCACCTCATCCTGCTCCTCCATAATAAGGTCCTCTAGTGGTGCCACTTGTATAGCTCTGGGGCTCCCTCGTCCCCTACCTCGAGCAGGTGCTCTACCCCTGCCTCTACCACGACCTCGGGCGACGGGGGCAGCGGCATCTCCCGGATCAGAAACATCAGATGCACGCGTCCTCACTATCTGTGAGAGAATAGAAGAATAAGTTTGAGTACATCACTGATTGCACGACATAATATGAATAAAGGGAGATTTCCTAACACCCTATAGCCTCCTGAAGATAAGTACAGACGTCTCCATACCGATCCTCAAGACTCTACTGGGCCTGCCCGTGACTCGTGAGACTTACCTGAACCTAGGGCTCTGATACCATGTTGTCACGACCCAGAATCCTAATCCAGATCGTGATGGCGCCCAACGATGGGGTTAGGCAAGCCAACATAAATTTCACTAAGTGCTTATCTTTACTTGATTCAATTATTCACCCTACCGAATTTAACAATTTAAATTCATGATATCGAAAGATAATAACTCAGTGGTAGATAGAGTAGCTGTAAAGAAGCGCGAGCCAAAATACAAACATGTATATATACAACCCCAAATCCCAAAACAACTACTACGTGTGTGCCAGGAACTAGTGTCACGAGTGTCATGGGCATACTAACTAAGTACACAAAGGATAATAATATATACAATCCCGTTGTCTGCATGAATAGACGGGAAACAAAAGTAAATGAAACTCCATGGAGCTGCTGGGGATCGCCAGAGGAAGCAGCTCACCGTGAAGTCAAGTCCGCTACGGTCATTATCTAGATCTGGTTTGATAACCAGATGCACCAGCCTCAGAACCTGTACAGTTAAGTACAATAGTGCAGCATGAGTACATATTAAATAAATATGTACCCAGTGAGTATCACGTCTAATCTCGAAGAAGTAGTGACAAGAAGTCGACTTGACACTCACTAAGTTCCAACAATATGATATAACAATGATAAGATAAAAGCAGTAGAAATGTAAGAGAGTGAGTAGCAATTATGTATAAAGCACAGAAATCCAAGAAAAATACTGGAACAATAACAATGGCCACTTTCTTTCCCCCAAATATCTAATACAAGTCAATATCCATGAAAAATTCCAAATACTCATGCGCACACAGGAATAAGACAACCGGCCGGAGTCATAAGGAAAAATAGCTATGCATTGCCGAGGATCGAACGGCCCGTCCCAAAAGTGCATGCTTACCATAGTCATGTATGCGCACTGCCGAGGATCGAACGGCCCGAACCATAAGTGTGTCTTTCAATGTAACCATATCATAACATAGTACAACTTCGTCCATGCACTGCCGAGGATCGAACGGCCCGTACCAAAAGTGCATTCTCAATTATATCATCTCTGTGCACTGTCGAGGATTGATAGGCCCAACCCAAAAGTGCACCTTTCAATCCGCCGTGGCGTACGGACCGCTCCCATGAGAGTGAGGGAAATCACACATCGCTCGCGGAATGTAAATTGCGAAGCGGTCAAATGCACACACAGTAAAACTTACTTTTCGTAACCAATTCCTTTCAATTCAACAATTTCCATAAAGCCTCAGAGAAACAATACTATGCATAACATGATCTCATAATACATATGGCGTTACAAGGAAGCATATATGGCATTTCAAGGAAAGCATATAAGGAATTTCAAGGAAAGCATATAAGGCTAGAAAGCATATAGGGCATGATGTGGGCCTAACTACCCGGACAAAAAAATGATAGCCACTAGGTACGGACTCTCGTCATTTGGTGAGTACGTAGCCCCCAAAAAATTACACATAGCATATACATCACCTATGGGTACAATTCCCTCTTAGAAGGTTAGAAAGGAGACTCACCTCCTGTCGAATCTACCCCTCGGATCAATGATGCGCCCGGAACTCCGAACTCTACTCTCGAGGGATCGCAACTAGACAAATATAGTATAATTACATCAATTCATGCTCTAAGAAAATGGATTATCTCATTTATCCCAAAATTCACATTCTTGAAGAATTTCTAAATTTCAACCCCGGGCCCGCACGCTCGAATTCGGAAAATTTTCGAAGGAATCACTCACCTATAGCCTAAGGATCATTAATATGTGATTTCTACTTGAATTCATGGCCTTAAACGGAAAGTCACAAAATCCCCAGCAGCCCTAAAATTACTACCTAAATTTCATGATTTTCGATAATTTAATAGAGAATTTATTTAGAAATTGATGTTTGAAACTAGTGTTAAATAGGGAATTTACTTACCTCAAGTACTAGCTTGAAGGCCCTCTTGGAAACTCTCAAATAACACAAGGAAGAAGATGGAAATGGAGGAACTAACTTAAATCTTGTATATAAATTAACTTCCCAGATTTCCCTTTCACTGCGATCGCGACCAGGGTCCCGCGATCGCGAAGGCCAAATGGCCCAGGCCCTGAAGCCCTTCTATGCGAACGCGGAAAGGGGAACGCGATCGGAAGGCCAACTGGCCAGACCCTTGCGAACGCAGAGGATGTTCTGCGATCGCGAGGAGCAAACAGGCCTGGCCCCATCCCACCTCTACGCGAACGCAGAGGCGAGGCTGCGATCGCGAAAGCCAGGGATCCAGACCATCGCGAACGCGGTGACAGGGATGCGATCGCGAAGGTCAGGGACCCGACCTTTCGTGATCACGGAGAGATTCCTGCGAACGCGAAGAGCATTCAGCAGCCTAGCCCAATTCCTTCTCTGCGAACGCGGCCCACCTCCCGCGATCGCGAAGAAGGAAACCAAATAGCAAAAATCTAGTTTTTTGAATTCAGCTCCCGGGGGTCCAAAACTCACCCGATCCCCTAGGGACCCCTTCCAAAGGCACCAGCAAGTCTGTATTCATGATACGGACTCGCTCGAACTTCCGAAACGTGAAAAACAATGACGAAACTTAGAATTTGACCCCAAAACCAAATTGAATCAACACTTTGAACTTAGAGTTCCAGAATTCATTTTAATGCGCCGAATCGGCCTATACTACTCGGAATGACTTCAAATTTTGCAGACAAGTCACAAATGACATAATGGAACTATTCTCGGTCTCGGAATTTCATTCGGACATCGATATCATAAAATCACGTTCCAAACCAAATTTCAAATTTAAGGAAATCCTTATTTCCATATTAGGGCGCCGAAACGCTCCCGTGTTATCAAAATCCCATTCCGAACATACGCTCGAGTCCGAAATCATCATATGAAGCTACTGACACTGTCGGAACTTGATTCCGAGGTCATTTGCTCAGACCGAAGTCAAACTTGGCCAAATAGGCCAACCTTAAGGAACCAAATATTCCTATATTGCCCAAAACACTTCCAAATCCTGACCCACCAGTCCCCGCAAGTCACAAATCACAAGAAGCCTCTATGGGAAGACTTAGACAGGGGAACGGGGTCTGATAACATAAAACGACCGGTCGGGTCGTTACATAATCGATCAAATAGGTCATCAATACGAGGCAATAGATACATGGTCTATACTGTAACTTTGTTCAACTAGCGATAATCAATGCACATACGCATAGATCAATCCTTTTTCTTCACAAACAAGACCGGAGCACCCCAGAGAGACACGCTAGGCCGAATGAAGCCCTTATCAAGCAACTCATTTAACTACTCCTTCAACTCCTTCAACTTAGGAGGATCCATACGATATGGAGGAATAGATATGGGTTGAGTACCCGTCAACAAATCAATACCGAAGTAAATTTCTCTGTCGTGCGACATGCCAGGAAGATCAGCTGGAAATATATCCGGGAAGTACCTCACTACTAGAACTTACTCAATTGTACGGGTATCAATACTGATATCTCTCACATAATCTAGATATGCGTCACACCCCTTCTAAACCATTCGTTCTGCTTAAATGAAATAACTCTGATAGGAGTATACTTTAAGGTACCTCTCTACTCTAATCGCGGTAATCCTCGCATAGCCAGCATCACGGTCTTAGTGTGACGATCAAGAATAGCATAATGGGGTGACAACCAGTCTATGCCAAAAATAATATCACAGTCTACCATGCTGAGAAATAATAAGTCGGCTTTGGTCTCAAAACCACTCAGAACGGCCAAACACGACTGGTACACAAGATCCACAATAAGAGAATCTCCCACAAGTGTAGACACATAAATAGGAGAACTCAACGAATCATGAGTTACGCCCAAATATGGGGGAAAATAAGAGCACACATAGGAATAAGTAGAGCCTAGATGAAATAATACTGACGTATCTCTATGACAGACCAGAACAATACATGTAATGACAAAGTCGGAAGCAACTACCTCTGTACGAGCAAGAAAACCAGAATATCTGGCATGCCCTCCCCCTCTAGGGCGACCTCGACCACCCCGACCTCCATCTCGAGCTGTCTGAGTAGATAGGGCGATAACTAGTGATGTAATCATAGCTTGAGGACCCAGGGGAGCACGCGGTGGCTGAGAAGTATGTAGCGGTGCACCCCTCCTAAGTCTGGGGAAATCCCTCACCATATGGCGAGTGTCATCACACTCAAAACAAGCTCTCAGAGGGCATGTATGTTGTGACTTGCTCGGGCCAGGTCCGCTGGACGGACCACTGAAAGCACCCCGTGCGGGAGGTACACTAGAAACTAGCGGTGCATAATAAGGCTCCTGGGGCCTAGAAGGGGTCGGAATACCACTGGCAGCTGGAAGAGCTGAATGAATGATGTGATTCACATATCCTTTATCATGACGAGCTGCAGCTAGGGCACGAGTACCACTATAAGTGTCAGACTCTCGAGACTCTTGGCTCTCTCTCCTCTCTATCCCGAGCGAACATACCCTCCAATCTCCTAGCAATACTCACATCATGCGGGTAAGAAATATCCATCTCCAACTCCCAGTCCATGCTAAACCATATACTAGGGTAGAGTCCCTCAATTAGTCCTACAGGGCCATCATAGATCCGATTATATATGGGACGGACAATTACTGACGCAAACTTTCCGCGCTAGGAGAGTGGATAACTTGTGGGAATTTTTGAGGGATAGAGTTCTACATCCCCGTGTAGTCCATTACCTGCAGCAGTTGGGATTTCGTAGGATTATTGAGATCGGCCGGATACAGCTCGACTGGGATTTGATCATGGCGTTGATTGAGCGGTGGCGATCGGAGACGCACACTTTACACCTGCCCATCGGTGAGGCCACCATCACGCTGCAAGACGCTGAGGTTTTATATGGACTGCCCATTTTACTGCCTATGGCCATGAGATATTATTCGCGGGTGGATTAGTGGGATTTGTTGCACAGGCTCATGGGTTTCAGGCCACAGGACGATACTGTATCGTCTGGGTCCAGTCATATGCAGTTGACCCCTATTAGAGAGTACTTAGAGCAGATCCACGAGACTATCATGAGTCAGCGGAGGAGGATGTTGTACGATATACGAGGCTGTTGTTGCTCCTTCTATTTGGGGGGGTTCTTGTTCCCGAAAACTTCGGGGAACCTAGTGAGCCTCCGTTTTCTTCATCATATTGCGCGGTTCGAGGATACAACCATTTACAGCTGGGATGGTGTTGTCCTCGCATTCTTGTACAGACAGATGTGTCGGGCTTGCATGGGCACACAGAGAGACGTTTGTGGTTTTCTGATGCTTCTACAGGTGACAACATATTCAAATAATATGTTCATTAGTTACAATTCTACCTAGTTAGAATTTATCTTATACCTTACGTCAACTTTGTATGTTAGGTTTGGGCCTGGGAGCGATTTCTGCAGTTTCAGCCACCTCTACCACAGCTACCTACTAATGTAGCAATTCCGTTCTCCCTCTAGCCAGTAGGTGGGTTCTCCGCTGTACACTTGCACGAGAGTATGATGCCCATCATAATCTCCCCATCTGCAGGGATGTGTTGGATCTGCTGGAGGGCGCACAGGTGAATATCTACCTAAACTTACCTGGTATAGATTAACTTAGTGTTGCACATACTCACTGTTTGTGTTCTTATTTGATAGTTCATCTGGACGCCGTACAGCGAGGAGTTGATCAGTACCCTGCCAGCTTATTGCTCGTCCGGCCGACATACTTGGAGGACCTCTGCCCCGCTCATATGCCTCGATATTGTCGAGCATCATGCCTCCGAGCGGGTACTACTTCAGTTTGGCTTTCCACAATCTATACCGAGGCCGCCTGCGTGGCATGATTTATATTATGAGAGGGATGATCGGTCCAGGGCGGATGACACATTTATGGCATAGCTTAATGCGCAGATGGGTATTTGGGACAGGCGAAAGGAGTTGACCCCACCTACGCAAGAGGTGCCTATTCAGGATTATATGGCATGGTACCGCCTTGTTACCCGACTTTTTATCGGGAACCCAATTCATCCGGCACACGGTTGGTACGTCCCATACGCCGGCAGACACGAGGCCTTGGTATGTTTTCTGTTATTATTAATTATATACATGTAATTTAGTGCCACATATGTAGTTTATATTTTTTACTTTGTGCAGGCGATCGGATTGCATACCGTCTATCAGATGGGGTTGCAGATGCAGAGTCATGTCCACGATCCTGTGGCCATGCAGGATTATAGTCGTCGATTCATGAAGGTGTCTGCCCGATCGGATTAGCGTTTGGCACACGAGGCTGATTATGTAGACCCAGGGCAGTACGAGCGAGGTCGTGGTGTCCCACGAGATGGTGGTGCCCTATGAGCTGGTGGTGCCCGACGAGATGGTGGTGCCCGACGAGATGGTGGTGCCGGACGCCGTGGTCGTGGGCGGAGAGGAGGTGGTCCCCAGCAAGGGGGTGTTGAGGCTCATGCTGATGATGTTGCTGCTGCTATGGCAGGTGGCATGCATGAGACGGACATGTCGTCTTACAGCCTTGGAATGTATCACACTCCAGTGACATCGCAGGTGACCCCGTCGGGTCAATTAATGATCACGGGCACGGATATTCCAGGAGTGGATTCGGGTAGATACTTCCCAGGCCCGTCAACAAACACACAAAATTATAAAAATATTGAATTTGACACACATAATTATTAATGTTAGTTTGGTGACATTGGGCCTCAAAATATCGATCCCGGAACCCATAGGTATATATATAAATATATATATATAATTTGTACAATTAAATAATTAAATAATTAAAAGTTATGAATTTAAATTATAAAACAAACACACAAAATTATAAAAATATTGAATTTGACAGATAATTATTAATGTTAGTTTGGTGCCACTAGGCCTCAAAATATCGAGCCCGGAAGCCATAGGTATATATATATATATATATACTTTGTACAATTAAATAATGGAAAATTATGAATTTAAAGTATAAAAAAAAACACAACATTATAAAAAATATTGAATTTGACACACATAATTATTAATGATAGTTTGGTGTTACTGGGACTCAAATATCGAGCCTGGAACCCATAGGTATAAATATTGTATAACTCTAAAAATTGTGTATCTCAAAAAATTATTATTTAATTTACAAATTAAACATACAATTAATGTTGTTTTAATTTACAGTTGACGACATGGACGCGCCCATACATCCCAGCCCTCGGTCGTTTAATCTATTAGTCCTACAGGGCCATCATAGATCCGATTATATATGGGACGGACAATTACTGACGCAAACTTTCCGCGCTAGGAGAGTGGATAACTTGTGGGACTTTTTGAGGGATAGAGTTCTACATCCCCGTGTAGTCCATTACCTGCAGCAGTTGGGATTTCATAGGATTATTGAGATCGGTCGGATACAGCTCGACTGGGATTTGATCATGGCGTTGATTGAGCGGTGGCGACCAGAGACGCACACTTTCCACCTGCCCATCGGCGAGGCCACCATCACGCTGCAAGACGCTGAGGTTTTATATGGACTGCCCGCTGATGGCTTGCCCGTTTTACTGCCTATGGCCATGAGATATTATTCACGGGCGGATTAGTGGGATTTGTTGCACAGGCTCATGGGTTTCAGGCCACAGGACGAGTCTGTATCGTCTGGGTCCAGTCGTATGCAGTTGACCCCATTAGAGAGTACTTAGAGCAGATCCACGAGACTATCACCGTCGAGTCAGCGGAGGAGGATGTTGTACGATATACGAGGCTGTTGTTGCTCCTTCTATTTGGGGGGGTTATTGTTCCCGAAAACTTCGGGGAACCTAGTGAGCCTCCGTTTTCTTCATCATATTGCGCGGTTCGAGGATACAACCATTTACAGCTGGGATGGTGTTGTCCTCGCATTCTTGTACAGGCAGATGTGTCGGGCTTGCATGGGCACATAGAGAGACGTTTGTGGTTTTCCGATGCTTCTACAGGTGACAACATATTCAAATAATATGTTCATTAGTTACAATTCTACCTAGTTAGAATTTATCTTATACCTTACGTCAACTTTGTATGTTAGGTTTGGGCCTGGGAGGGATTTCTGCAGTTTCAGCCACCTCTACCACAGCTACCTGCTAATGTAGCAATTTCGTTTCTCCCTCTAGCCAGTAGGTGGGTTCTCCGCTGTACACTTGCACGAGAGTATGATGCCCATCATAATCTCCCCATCTGCAGGGATGTGTTGGATCTGCTGGAGGGCGCACAGGTGAATATCTACCTAAACTTACCTGGTATAGATTAACTTAGTGTTGCGCATACTCACGGTTTGTGTTCTTATTTGATAGTTCATCTGGACGCCGTACAGCGAGGAGTTGATCGGTACCCTGCCACCTTATTGCTCGTCCGGCCGACATATTTGGAGGACCTCTGCCCCGCTCATATGCCTCGATATTGTTAAGCATCATGCCTCCGAGCGGGTACTTCGTCAGTTTGGCTTTCCACAGTCTATACCGAGGCCGCCTGCATGGCATGATTTACATTATGAGAGGGATGATCGGTCCAGGGCGGACGACATATTTATGGCATGGCTTAATGCGCAGATGGGTATTTGGGACAGGCGAGAGGAGTTGACCCCACCTACGCAGAAGGTGCCTATTTAGGATTATATGGCATGGTACCGCCTTGTTACCCGACTTTTTATCAGGAACCCCATTCATCCGGCACACGGTTGGTACGTCCCATACGCCGGCAGACACGAGGCCCTGGTATGTTTTCTGTTATTATTAATTATATACCTGTAATTTAGTGCCACATATGTAGTTTATATTTTTTACTTTGTGCAGGCGATTGGATTGCATACCATCTATCAGATGGGGCTGCAAATGCAGAGTCATGTCCACGATCATGTGGACATGCAAGATTATAGTCATTGATTCATGGTGGTGTCTGCCCGGACACTGCAGCGAGCCCGATCGGATCAGCGTTTGGCACACGAGGCTGATTATGTGGACCCAGGGCAGTACGAGCGAGGTCGTGGTGTCCCACGAGATGGTGGTTCCCTACGAGATGGTGGTGCCCGACGAGATGGTGGTGTCGGACGACGTGGTCGTGGGCGGAGAGGAGGTGGTCCCCAGCAAGGGGGTGTTGAGGCTCATGCTGATGATGTTGTTGCTGCTATGGCAGGTGGCATGCATGAGACGGACATGCTGTCTTACAGCCTTGGAATGTATCACACTCCAGTGACATCGCAGGTGACCCCGTCGGGTCAATTACTGATCAGGGGCACGGATATTCCAGGAGTGGATTGGGGTAGATACTTCCCAGGCCTGTCTACCATTGATGAGGATCGACCGACCCGAGATTTGCATAGTGGGCGCCGACTGAGTTATTGCTCCTCATCACATGCGCAGGTATGAGTTTATTAGTATTGAATTTGAATTTCTTTTAACTGTAACTTATTTATTTTCTTTAACTTTATTAATTTCCTTTTCAAGGCTTCATGCGATGGTGACATGGCTGCGACATATGATTACATTCAGGATCCAGACGAGATAATGGTAAGACAATTTAAATTATTGTGAATTGTTATGTACTTTTCTATACTGAGCTTTCTATTCTTATGTAGGATTCTACTAGACCGACGACCTCTTATATCGATCCTGACAGCACCACTAATACATGTCATCCTGCGCCGCATCCGTCTATAAGGAGACGACTTGATGATGATGATCCCGATAGCATACCCGTGCGGGATGGGATGCGCCTCAGGCCAGCGGCTGCGTTGAGACACACCGGATGCGGGACGCATTGATTCGGCCTTCCTTCTTTTTGTTGTATTTGGTGTAAATAATATTTTTGTATACATTAACAATGATTTTTATATATTTAACCCATTACTTTTTTAGTTCCCCTTTCGTTAGATAGTTTCATATAAAAACACAAGCACTAAAACTTAACTTCCAGTACAATTAAATAAAGTTCAGTGCAACAAACAAGAAAAACATTACTACAACACAAACACAAGCACAAACACAAACATAGCATGCCAACATAATAAAAATACATGACATGGGAAAAATACACTAAACACATACATGTCAATGTTTAACCCCGGCCGCCCATTATTCTCCGCTCCAACCACTTAAATCGTTCTTCCAGTTTTTCTTTTTCTTCTTCTACCTCTTTCAGTTTCGCCTTCACCTCCACAAGTTCCCGTTTATGTTGTTTTTTACGTTCCCTTTGGGCTTCACAATTCCATTGGGATTTTCTTTTTTCTTCTTCTACCTCCTTCAGTTTCGCCGTCAACTCTGCAATCTCTCTTTTATTTTCTCTTTGCATCATGCATCTTTTTCCACACTTGCACCTTGGTGTACTAATAGGTCAAGACATTTGTGCACTAAAAAAACCTTGCTCTTAATGAAAGATTTGCTATTATAAATTTTTGAGTGTACAAAATAACTAGAATGAGCCCGTTATTTATAGGCGAGACAACACACACACATAACGTAGTATTTAACAGCGCTAAATAGACACATAACGTAGTATTTAATCGCGCTATATTTTGCGTGTTAAATATCATGATGTGTACAAGACAACTTTATGTCAGCTGTCAGCTTTTTCAGTTCGACAAGACAACACACACACACATAGCGTAGTATTTAACCGCGCTAAATAGACACATAACGTAGTATTTAATCGCGCTATATTTTGCGTGTTAAATATCATGATGTGTACAAGACAACTTTATGTCAGCTGGTCAGCTTTTTCAGTTCGACAAGACAACACACACACATAACGTAGTATTTAACCTCGCTAAATAGACACATAACGTACTATTTAATCGCGCTATATTTTGCGTGTTAAATATCATGATGTGTAGAAGACAACTTTATGTCAGCTGGTCAGCTTTTTTCAGTTCGACAAGACAACACACATAATTAACGTAGTATTTACCCGCGCTAAATAGACACATAACGTACTATTTAATCGCGTTATATTTTGCGTGTTAAATATCATGATGTGTACAAGACAACTTTATGTAAGTTGGTCAGCTTTTTCATTTCGACAAGACAACACACATAATTAACGTAGTATTTAACCGCGCTGAATATACACATAATTTTATTAAATTATCATTTAAATAGGTAAAATGGAAAAGTTCAAATCATAATTAACAAGCATAATTTTATTTCATAAATCTTGCAACNTTATCATTTAAATAGGTAAAATGGAAAAGTTCAAATCATCATTAACAAACATAATTTTATTTCATAAATCTGGAAACAAGAACAAAACAACTAAGTATTACAGAATAAACTCATTGATAGCTAGGCACACTATAAGAACACCCACCACGAGCTTGATTACTATTGCCACCTAAACCAGCTGAAGGACATTTTCGACAGTCGTGTCCTGTTTGCGAGTATATACCACATTTGCGCGCATAAACGGTATCACTAACATCCATTTGGTTCCGTATACGTGCTTTCTTCTGCACCTGTATTTGACGCAAATAGGACTTGTTACACACCATTTTAAATGGTTCCGGGGGCAAATAATGCTCAGCACCCACTGGCTGCAACTGCCCACTATATGTGTTTAGGTACTTGGAA